>JAOUQZ010000024.1:173968-210782 GCA_028564935.1 Neosilurus hyrtlii
ATATATATATATATATATATATATATATATATATATATATATATATATATATATATATATATATACACACACACATCTCACTATATAAATAAACAACAACATCATTTCTGTTTGTAAAGTACGGTGTTATTTGAAGCTGTGAGAGGAAGCCGTGCGCTTCCCGTGACTTTTAGCCACTATCACATGTAAATAAAAACATCACAGTGGGAACAACAACAAAAGTATTCATACATTAATATCATGGGCGGCACTGTGATTCCCAAGAGGAATATTTGAACCAGCTTACAGGAGACCTGCGTCCACTTTATTTCCATTACCTGATGATGATGTCATTGTGATGTCTTTATTCACATTAGAGTGACTGTGATTTTGTAAATTTTTATACCTATAATAATCACACCTATTTTACACACAGGAATTTCTCTCTACAGCACACACACACACACACACACACACACACACACACGCACACACACACATACACACAAACACACATCCTCCTCACTCTCCATTCCGGCACCCTACAGATGCTCAGCTTTGATTGGTCATGGCCTCTGAGTCTGAATTCTGATTGGTCATGTCCATTGAGTCTCAGCTCTGATTGGTCATGTCCTCTGAGTCTGGGCTGTGATTGGTGGATTGGTAAGCTGTGAGTTCTTAAGTTCACTGGGAGTTGACAAGTGAAGGGCTGCATTTTTCCATATTAAACTAGATGTATTTCAAATATGACCTTCAAGGCTAGTCGATGTAAATGAAATAACACTGCCCCAACCCCCCACACATGCACACACACACACACACACACACACACACACACACACACACACACACACACACACACACATTAATAACTAAATAAACTGACAGCGGGCTCTCACACCAGCACAGATGTGAGAACTGTGACTCATGAATATCTCTCTCTCTCTCTCTCTCTCTCTTTCTCTCCTCCCAGTGCTTCACCCATTGATGTGTGTGTTTGTATAACTACCATCATCTATGCTCATTATTTATCCATCAGTCTCTTTTACTCTCTGTCTGTCTCCTTCTCTCTTTTACTCTCTCTTCTGTGTGTGTGAGAGAGAGAGACAGAAAAAGAGAGCGAGGTGGGGGAGATAGATTGCTCTTCAGGATTGAGACAAGTGTTTGAAGTGGTTTCTGACAGATGACCTCTGACCTCAGGATGTATGAGTTATGATTGGCTGACATGTTTATGTGGGCTGTGGACAGATTAGTAATGTGATTTTGTCATCGTTCATCTTAGCACACACACCTGGGGTCGCCCACCGATACACTGCACACACTACATATAGTACAAGCACACAAGACACACAATCAACACACTACACACACTTCACACGCTACACATATTCCAAAGGCTCTACATGCTCTACATGCTGCACACGTTATGCACAGTCTACATGCTACAGATGCTCCACTCGCAATAGACGACGACTGTCGTAAAATGAGTAAATTTGGATAGAAGTCTGATAACAGTCGCGTGCTAAGAGAACCAACTCATGGAAAATCTGGGGGGCACTATGCTGTAGTGGTTAGCACATCTGCCTCACAGCAAGATGGTCCTGGGTTCGAGTCCCGGACCTAGCGAGAGCACTTCTGTGTGAAGTCTGCATGTTTTCCCAGTGCTTGCAAGCTGTTCAGGGTAACCCCAGCTTTGGCCAGTGTTGGCGCCAGCCTCCCTGTGACCATAGTAGGATTAAGCGGTTCAGTAAGTGAGAATAAATAAGTAATTTTATTCATTCTTTTTCTAAGCTGCTTCATTCTAAGGCTGACACCCATCTCAGTCGACTCTGGGCAAGGGTGGGGTCTGCCCTGAACAGGTCCCCAGACCATTGCCAACACACAAACACAACCATTCACACTCACTCTCACACCTAGGGGTGATTTGGAACATTCAGTTAGCCTACCGTGCATGTTTTTGGACTGTGGGAGGAAACCGGAATACCCGGAGGAAACCCACGCAAGCACTTTTCAAATAAAAGTGTAAAAAAAAATTTTTTAAATGTTTTTTTAGAAAACCATCGTTTTAGTTTTTTGAGTGTACTAGGGTCACAGGGAGACTGAGTGGTGTGCAAGGTGGTGTGGCAGGCTTTATTTATTTATTAATTTGTTTATTTATAAAGTAGAGTCTTTATATTTTCATCTGTACAAGCAAATGTATAAAATCGTACATTACAGTATACACAGGTCCAAACAAACAAAAAACACGTTAAACACCGAACAAAGACACGTTATCAAGAGTCAAGTTCTTCTTCTTCATCTTCCTTCGATTACAGAATCCTGAAATCTGGCCGAGTGGATTTTTAACGCACGCTGAGCCTCATTTTATTTCAGCTGCTCTGCTCCGCCCCGGGCTCTCGACTGTAATGTATGATTTTTTTAGCGCTTGATCATCCACAGAGCCGCTGTACTGATCATAATTAAATCTGCCATGCTTTGTTCATGTGTTAAGCTGAGTGCTGAATAATGCATGTGTGTGTGTGTGTGTGTGTGTGTGTGTGTGTGTGTGTGTGTGTGTGTGTGTGTGTGCGTGTGATAAACAGCAGGAAAGTGTAGAACCCAGTGAACAGAGAGGCAGAAACATCAGACAGTAAACCAGAATTAAAAAAAGATTGTTTATATTCAGACTCTGCTCATGTGTTTGCGTGTGTCTCGAACACAATGTGTGTGTGTGTGTGTGTGTAATGAACCTGACTTTGGGTGTGTGTGTACACATCTGATGATCAACACGACTGTCCTGTGACTGAAGGGTGCATTTATTTAAGAAGGTAATGAAATTAAGCTTGCTTCACCACTCGCTCTGTTCACGTCGATCCTTCTTCATCTCTCACCCTCTGGTTCATCAAAACTCGTACTGAGGTCTGATGTAATTTAACCCTGAAGTATGAACAGCGTGAATATGATCTAAGCGGTACATGAATAGAAAGGGTGAAACTGCAACAAGAGACAGAGCAGAGAGTTTATTAACAGTGTCATGAATTGAATCATAAACACAACCAGAGACACTGAGGAAGTGTTCCCATTATTTTACTGCTCCACCCAGTGCTGTAAAAATGTTTATTACTGAGAGAGAGAGAGAGGGAGGGAGAGAGAGAGAAGGAGAGAAAGATGGGGAGAGAGGGAGGAGGAGAGAAAGACAGGGAAGAGAGGAAGATAGGGTGAGAGGGAGGGGGAGAGAGAAAGACGGATGAGAGAAAGATGGGGAGAGAGGGAGGGGGTGGAGACAGGGAAGAGGGAAAGATGGGGAGAGAGGGAGGGGGAGAAGGAGACAGAAGAAAGATGGGGAGTGAGGGCGAGAAAGAAAGACGGAATTGAGAAAGATGGGAGAGAAGGAGGGGGGCAAGAAAGTCTAGAAAGATGGAGAGATGACTGGGAAGAGAGAAAGATGGTGAGAGAGATGGGAGATCAGGAGAGAGAGATCAGGAGAGAGAGAGATCAGGAGAGAGAGAGAGAGATCAGGAGAGAGAGATCAGGAGAGAGAGAGAGAGATGGAGGAGAGAGAGAGATGGGGAGAGAGAAAAAGACTGGAAAGAGAAAGATGGGGTGAGAGGAAGTGGCAGAGAGAGATGGGAGAGTGCAAGAGAGAGAACAAGAGAGAGAGAAAGAGAGAGAGACTGGGAAGAGAGAGATTGGGGAGAAAGGAAGTGGGAGAGAGAGGTGGGGGAGAGAGAGACTGGGAAGAGAGAGAAAGATTTGGGAGAAAAAGATGGGGAAAGAGGAAGTGGGAGAGAGAGATGGGAGAGGGAGAGAGATGTAGATTCATAGATTGCACAAATCCATAGTCTGTTCTGCTCTCTGCACTAATTCCACTTTATACCTCAGTTATTACATTTTGTACAGTTTTTGCCATTTGCACCATATTCTATATATTTTGCAGTTTTTGCCATTGCACTATACGCTATATATTTTCCATCTTACTGTTACACGGTCCTTATTGCATATTTGTATACTGTGAACATTGCTTTTTATTATATATTTATATAATAGTATATATATATATTTTTTTTTTTTTCGATATAAATATAAATAATATACTGTCTATATTTCATATATTCATGTCAATTTCATATTCATGCCGATCATTTTTCATCTCTTATACTGTAGCGAGCCATGACATTTCGTTCTGTATACACCTGTAAAGCTGTAAAGCTAATTCTAATTCTAAGTCTAAGTCTAAGTCTAGATGGGGAGAGGAAGAGAGAAAAAGAGATTAAAAGAGAGTGTTTAAGCTGCTGGTGTGTATTTGCTAATCACTGCAATTATCACATGAAAATAACTCACTGATTCTTCATAAGGAGGTCCAACACACAGTCACACAAACACACACACTCACACACGCACACACAACCAGAATATAACCAAAACACAAATCAACTGGTGCTAAAGCATGAAGAGAATTACATTTCTGTATTAAAACCCATTTAAATGTGCCGTATTTAGTTTCAGATCTGGTTTAATTACATTTTTATTATTATTTCCTCTCTTTTTTTGTTGTTGATATTTTTAGTTAATTAAAAGCCCACAGTGTTGTTAGAGTCTCTGCTGCTTCCTCTCCTCTGTCTGTGCAGGATGATGATGATGATTATGATGTGTGTGTGTGTGTGTGTGTGTGTGTGTGAAGAGAGCACACAGCCCGTCTCTGACTCAGAACTGATCTTACACACATGATTTATCAGATGCCTCGTGTACTTTATGCTTCTCCTTAATTCCCAGTGTGTAAGTCGGGTAAAGGAATGGAGAGAGACTCAGACTGCATCATCAACACAGCCAAGTGTGTTAGTGCTGATGCTGAAGCTGCAGTTTGTGGGGTTGGAACTGAAACCCAGCCTTCGCAGCAATGTTTCACTCGCCGCGTCTCTATTTCATGCCTGAACAGAACTCTGCATAAAAGTTCATGGTTGTGGGTTTGAGTGCGAGAGTTCCCGCTCACACAGCGGTGCCACTTTAATCACTGTTATTATCCGCGACACACATGCAGCCCGCGTCTGATAATCATCGCTTCCTTTTACAGCTGTGCACAAAATCAGACCAACTTTCTTTCATTCTGACAAACTGCTCACGTCTCACAGACTGTCTGAAGCTCGGGCGTCATTTCCCCTCAGACACTCACCCTTTATCCCACGCTGCCTTTGTCAAAATATAAAAGCAGATATTGTAGCTTATACACCTCTTGAATCCAGACAGCTGGTTAAGTGAAATGATCTATTGCACCATTTCACATGGTAGGGATCACAGAAACCCTTCACTCAGCACCCTGCAGAAGAAGGGAGTATTATGAAGAGCCTACAAGACGTGACGTAGGAGAAAATATGTAATATCTTTTACACCATCTACAACACCATCTATAATCACATCTATAACACATTCTATGATGCCATATATAACACCTTCTCTAACACCATCTGTAATGCCAATTATAATGTCAATAACACTGTCTGTATCACCTATAACACCATTTATAACACTGCCTATAACCTTCTAGAACACCATCTATAATGCCATTTATAACAACATCTATAACGTCGTCTTTAACACTATCTATAACACTATCTATAACACTATATTTTTCACTGTCTATGATGCCATATTTAACACCATCTATAAAGTCATACATAACACCATCTATAATGTCTATAACACTGTCTACAATCCCATCTATAACATCTTCTATAACACTATCTCTAATACTACCTATAAAAGCATCGGTTACATCATATAGAACACATCTGTAAACTTCTATGACACCTTCTATAGTGCCATCGTTTACACTGTATATGACACTACAAAACACTATGTTATGCAATCTGTAGCACTATCTATAACACCATCTATAATACTGTCTATAACACTCTCTTTAACACCACGTATAAATCCATCCGGAACACCGTTTATAACACTGTGTTGTACCTGCAGTGATTATATGAACAATAATTACAGCAGAGACCGAACAAATCATTACACTTCACGCTCACCTCTCAAGCCCACACAATTAAAAAGCAAATTAATTTCTGTTTAATGGGATTTTTACAGCAGCACTGACATCAGTGTCATCAAAAATGCATCTGAAACCATACACACACACACACACACACACACACTTTCAGCTGTCAGAGTGTGTTAGACAGAGCAGCTGTTTGGCTTTGACAGTGTGTGTGATTGAGTGGACATCCAGAGCCCTGTGCATATGCATGTGAAAAAGCTCAAGAGTCAGTTCCAGTGAGGGGGTGTGGCCTGATGGTTACATGTCAGTGTGATTACAGTATACGAGGACATGAGAATAGAGAATTTTTCAGATCTTCTGCACATTTGCCAGCCTATCAGAAATATGTTATACTGCTGCACCTTTGATCATCTCCTTTGAATGTCTCCACTTTGTTGTGTATTACTGTCATTAGCATCATTAAATTTTAGGGAATTATTTGTGTGCATTGTTGATTGACTGTCTCTTTAATTGTCTCCTGCAGGATTGTAATTAGCAGCAAGTCTCCTGGAGCAGGAGAAGAGCAGGAACTGAGTGGGAGCCCAGTTAGAGATGGAGCGGTACCTGGTGGAAAGTTCGAAAGCTCCACCTCTGATAAACTACTCCTACTCAAACTCATCCAATCAGGATGCAGTTTTTGGGGTCACTGTGGCAAAAGAAAGGATCGTGGTGGCATCTCTTTTGGGTTTGCTGACATTATCTACGGCCATGATGAACTCTGCAGTCATCACTGCAATTTTGACCACCAGAAAGCTCCGCCTCCCAGCTAACTACCTCATCTGCTCGCTGGCTGTCACCGACTTCTTGGTTGCTGTGCTGGTGATGCCCCTTAGCATCCTGTACATCGCCACAGCGAAATGGAAGCTGGGTCATGTGGTCTGTGAGATGTGGCTGAGTGTGGACATGACCTGTTGCACCTGCTCCATCCTGCACCTCTGTGTTATTGCTCTTGACCGCTACTGGGCCATCACTAAGGCGGTCGAGTATGCACGTAAGAGAACACCACGTCATGCTGTTACCATGGTCATCATCGTCTGGGTGGCCTCCATATTAATCTCAGCTCCGCCCCTTTTCTGGCGTCGGCGACGTAATGAGGTTTATGAGTGTGTAATCGAGCATGACCAGCTGGGCTACAGCATCTACTCCACCTTCGGGGCCTTTTACATCCCCATGACACTGATTCTCATTCTGTATTATCGCATTTACGGTGCAGCGAAGTCTCTCTACCAGAAGCGCGGCTCCTCGCGCCACCTCAGCGACTCACTCAACCAATTCCGGGCCGACCTATCGAACTCTGACCCTGGTGTGGAGCTGGAGAAGCTAAACAGCCCTGATGAGAGGAACCAGATGTGTAGCTCACGCGAGAGGAAAGCCGCAAGGATCCTCGGCCTCATTCTTGGTGCCTTCATAATCTGCTGGCTGCCATTCTTTATAAAAGAGCTGCTGATGGCGCTGAAGGTCCTACAGCCTTCTCCACATGTGTCCGATTTCCTCACGTGGCTCGGATACATGAACTCTCTAATAAACCCGCTGCTCTATACCAGTTTCAACGAGGATTTCAAACAGGCATTTAAAAGGCTGCTGAAACGGAAAGAGCACACATAGAGTCAAGGAGAACCGAACCTCTGTTCCAGTCCTGCTTTTAAAGCACACTTGTCCGTTTCCCCTTAATTAAAGCACATTGGCATTTTTAAGGGATGTCCCATTGTTTGTAAAGTGCATTAGATGAAGACTGTCCACTTCTCAGTGTACTTCACAAACACAGCTGCATTGCCTTCATGGCTACGTACCAAAAAGTCATATATATTTATACACGACTATAATAAATACCATATTTTACACTACACTACTTGCTATATAGTACACACCAATAGATATACTATTTAGCAGGTTAAGTTAGCTAGCTAAGCATACAGCATCCACAGTGAATCTCTAACTGTGGCTACAGCCCATAGAGTCACCACCGTTAATACATGCCTTCATTGGCTACAAAAGGTAGCAGAAAATTTCATTGTTGTGCTGTCACTGTGAAGAAACTGGTGTGTTGGTGTTTACTGCAAATCACTTTCCATTTTCCTTGTTCTCTTTATCAGAGACTTCAGGAAAATTTACCCAGAATGCACTGCTGCATTCTGACGTTGTTTTCAAAATGGTGTAAAGAAGAGAAATAAAATACTTTCAAAATCTGTGTTTTCTCTGACAACTGTTGTGGCGAAAAGTGTCTAGTTCACGACGCAAGATATTCAAATACATTTTCAGGTGTTTATTTAGCCTTTAGGAAAAGAAAAGCATACAATCAACCTCACCCCACCCCAAATCACTTAGGACAGCTATTTTGTTTCTTTTCAAGGTCTGACTATTTGTTCCAATATTCCGTGTTCAAGGCCAGCCGAGCAATACTGGAATGGCCCGAAAATAAAATAATCTTACACTCACTTCAGTGAATTAACTCCTCATACAATTATCACAGAAATCATCCAATGATCAAAACCGTAAATCATACAATTGCTCTTCTATAGGTATAATCATTCATTTAAATTTATATTTCATTAGAGATGACTTCATTGGACAGTTCTCCATTTCAGGATTACAAATGTCTTTATATAAAGGAAATATCACTCATTCCAAAGATGTTACAGTTTCTGCATTTATATTCATATTCATGTTGATGCTGTATTACAATTTCTGTATTCATATTCAATTGATGCTGTTAATGATCAATTATTAACTCCAGTACATGATTGGGAAGTCCAGCAATTTGCATAAGATTTATGGATGACCAAATATATGACACTGTGACATTTCAGACTGGCAGACCACAGGCCTTCCACAGTTCATGGGTCCAAAACACACAGCGCCCTCAGTGGCACCTGATACCCCGATTTCGTCCACCTCACAACCCATCATACTTAGTAAAACAGCTAATAAGCATGCTAATTACCTAACACACCAGCTACTGAGCATGCTAATCACTTAGCAATCCAGCCACTGACTGAGCATGCTAACCACTAAACACACCAGGAACGGAATATGCTAACCCAGCTACTAACACAGCTAATCTGCATATTAGCGATTTAGTAAACCAAATACTTTGCCTAAGAGATTGTTAGCAATTTGCTACAACAGTGAACATGAATGTAATGTAAAGGTTTCAGCTTTTTTTTCTTCTTTTTTCAGTTTATTGAGTTTAGATCATTTTAGTACACTGTGAATAGATTTTTTTTCTTTTGTGGATTTATGTCTGCACCAAGAAACAGAAAGAACATACAAAGATGCTGTTGCCATGGCTCTGTGTGTGTGTGTGTGTGTGTGTGTGTGTGTGTGTGTGTGTGTGTGTGTGTGTGTGTGTGTTGATGATGATCCCTGTGGGCTGGAGGATCAAACCCACACACTAGTTTTAAACTCTACTAAACTCTGTTACTGTAGGAACAGATTCAGGATCTGATCCATCTTGTGTACATTAACGTAATATAACCACACACATGCACGCATGTCCATTCCAAACACTCAAAGCAATGAAAATACAATTTTAAACTCAACTGATTGATAATTAATTATTATTGCTGATCAGTTGATCAGGGCAGCACAATGGCATAGTGTTTAACACGTAGCCTTATGGCAAGAAGGTTCTTGGTTCAAGTTCCTTGCTTGCATGGGTACCTTCTGTTACCCTGGGTTTCTTCCCGCAGTCCAAAGACATGCCCTTTGAGCTAATTAGCTGTTCCAAATTGCCCCTGGCTGTGAGTGTGAGTGTTAGTGGGTGTGTGTGTTTTGCCCTGCGATGGTCTGGTGAACTGTTCAGGGTGCACCCTGCCTTCACCCAGTGTCAGCTAAGATAGGCTCCAGCCTCCCAGCAACCCTAGTAAGAGTAAGTAATTTGGCAAATGAGTGAGTGATCCGTTGATTAGACGAATGACTAATAAATAATTACAGAACTAAATAGCTAATCATATAAATATAAATAAATACACAAGAGAATAAATAAACAAACAAGTATATGAATATGCAAATAAACTCCCAGTTAAAAGTTTGTACACCCTTGCTCACTGAAAACCACCATTTATTCCCCTTTCCGACTATGTTCAAATAAAAAGAAAGCATTACTATTAAATATCACATCATGTGGAATTATAGTGTTAAATCCACACTATTTCATATTTAAATTATTTTAGCATTCTACCTGCTGAAGTTTTGCACATCTGAAGTTTTTTTTGCTGGAAAAAAAAGATATATACAATAATTATATATAACTTATACAGAAGCATTAACATAACAAATAAAACTAAAGTAAAGATTCATTTGTACACTTTGTGTTTAGTGCAGTGCAGGACAGAGGGTGGGTTCTGGATTCAAACACATCCCTGATCTGAGTGCAGTGAACCAAGGGATTCAAGGCAGACAGGTGTGGTATTATAGCACACATCCATTACACGCTGTACCCCGTGACTTCCTGTCTTACTCTGATTGCCTGAATCCGAGAGAACAGCACTGTCTGTCATCAGCTCTGGGTAACACCAGTGGATACAGGTGCCTTGGAACATGACATACTGAATTTGGAATCTTTGTACAGTAAATAAACTGCATATTAAGCTGTAGATCATGTTAATGAAAAACATGATATAATAAACAGTATATAATTTACAATAATCACTGATGGTAATGATTCAACCAGAATGCAATAAGTGGCCATTCACCTATCAGGCATATTAAATAAATATGAAACACAGTGTTATCTCTTGGAAATAAAATGGAATTGGCAACGATACGTTTCTGAAATCATTTGGTTACTCTTGGACATGAGTGCCAATGACCCGGTGCAGTGATATTAGTAAACATTTACATTAATCTGAAAACAACGGGGCGCTAATAGTAGACTTGCCAATTCTAGTGATCTCTGGGGAATACCAATCAAGAATGTTGGGCACTCATGCCACGCTCATGGAGCTGGTTTGTTGTTGTTGTTTTATCATTTTGGTCAGAAACATACACACCAGTAGCCTACTCGAGGTCATTTTAGTAGGGCTCTGGCAATGCTTTTCCTGTTCCTTGTTGCACAAAGGAGCCGACACCTGTCCTGCTGCTGGGTCGGTGCCCTACTTCGACCCTATCCACATCTCCTTGTGGAACGGCCTGTTTCTAGGTATCTTCTCAATGCTCTGGAAACTGTACTGGGAGACACAGCAAACCTTCTTGCGACCGCACCTTGACTACCTGTGTGACTTGATTGGGCTGTAAGTATCGTCTCGTGCTTCCAGCAGTGACGGGGATTCCGACGGGATACAAAACCAGAGAAGAATAAGCCAGAAAGGGTAATAAAAGAGCTATCGTCTGTGGTCACCACATGCACAGCCATGCACAGCCATGCACAGCCCATTGCACCTGTTGTTAATTTCATTCACACCAGCACAGGTGAAACTGTTTCACAGTCAAGTGATTCCTAAAAGGGCAGAATGTGAATTTGAACTGGCTTGGTGTTAAGATACAGTGCTGAAGTGTTCCCTTCATTATTTTTTTGTAGTTTCTGTTAGCTTTAGCAGGAGAATTAAATGTACAGCCCTGTCAGTGGGGTCCTTGAAGAAGGTGCACGAGGACGCGCTGGGTTATTGGTCCACAGCGCAGGCGCCTCCCCGCCTTTGACGTAATCGATTCCGTGATCACGTGGTGTTTGTGTGGTGCGTACGCGGCGCAACTAGAAGCGAAGATGGCGGACGACGAAGAGGCCGAGCAGGAGCCCTGCGGCCAGAGCCGCAGTCCCTCCGTCCTGCGAGCACTCTCGGTCCGTCTGGAGGATTTATCTTCGGCGCTGAGGGACAGCGCGGAGCCTGCAGAGGAGGAGACCACTGCACATTACTGCCAGGCTTTCTGTCAGGTCGGTCCGCCGCCGCTGCGCTTCTTCTGTAAAGAAGTCGCACGCGCACACTCACTCACTCACTCACACTAGCGCATTAGCGCACTGCACAATAAATATACACACAGTGGCGAAGATCAGTCGTGTGTGACGGGTTAATAGTCTCTCAGCTCGCTTGAGGAAAGGTGTAGGAGTGTGTAGAGCTTTATTCTTTACAGTGACACACCAACAGAAATCATCATCAACAACAACAACAACAACACATCATGCTAGCTATAATGCTAATGCTACGGCTAATGCAGTAGTGTCAGTCATTCCAGGAGCAAAGCTAGTCTCTGATTTCCTTCAGGATCTGATGGTGAGCTCGCACAGAGAGGGTCTGATCTAATCAACCCCAACATGAGTAAAGTGTGTGTGAGAGAGGGAGCGAAGGAGATGGTTGGTTCCTGCTCTAACACACAATTTAATCAGGTGTATTACCCTATCTAGTGCACCTCTCTAGGGAGCATGAAGTGATTTGGGAGTGTTTGTATAGATAGTAAATAGTGGGCCAGAGTTCAGTACTGTCCTCCTTTATCTCTCTCACACACAGAAAGTGGTTATGACCCTGATAAACTAATAGAAATAATAAACACAAATGTGTGGTTCTCCAATCTTAGCTACTGTACATGTATTGGTAGATTTTTCTATCTCTAGTGTTTTTACATTGCTGATGTTTCCCAGTAATGACAGACAGGATGGTGGGATTGTGGACAGGCCCTGCCCACGTGGTGGGCGGTGGGTGGGTAAACAGCACAGGCCACTCCCACTGAGGCCATGTACAGTATTGTGTGTGTGTGTGTGTGATCAGATTCACTAATTCACACAGCTCTAATATCAGTGTGTTATTAAAATAGAAACGTGGCATCAGGTGAATATATTCTGCTTTCACACACACACACTTAAACATCCACTGGTACTCAGAGCAGAATCAGTTTATTTGAGCTGCAGGTGATTACTAAAGATAGAAAAATTGAAAAATGTGTCACTTTTACATGAAAAATAAATAAAGCATGTAGGAGAATTGATGTCATGGTTGGTAAGGGTGCATGCGTGTGTGTGTGTGTGTGTGTGTGTGTGTGTGTACTACAGACCCTGGTGGAGTGCGTGAGTGTGTGGAGGTCGGATGAGGACCCATGGCCTGTGTTGGAGAGTTACCGTGTGGCTTTGTTGAGTTTCGCGCGAGTGTCAGGGTACCTCTCCATCCGGAGCGAGAATGTCAGTGTGGTTCTCGAGAGACTTTCACTGTGAGTAACACACGCACACACACATTCACACTCTTCTTTACAGTACATTGCTAATGTTAAATAATCTTTGTCACAGTGAGTATTTATTGTTTACTGACATTACTAGTGATTTGCCTTTCAATACACACACACACACACACACTCTCTCTCTCTCTCTCACACACATGCACACATAAACACACCGTCTCTCTCTTTCTCTCTCACACACACACACACACTCTCTCTCTCACTCATATACACTTTTCCTATCTCTATTTCTGTGTGTGTTCACGGTGTTTAATGTGTCCTGTGTTCTATAGGAGCTGTGTGGAGCTGCTTCTTTCTATAACTGAAGCTTTTCCAGATGCATTGTGGGAGCAGTTTCAGTCCTCCATACAGGTACCTCCCCAAACCTACATAAAACCATACACTGTAAATACCTTCCTGTCTGATGTAGACACATGTCCCGTGCTCAGTTTTATCCAACTGGGCTCATGTCACAGTTCATCTTCTGTATATATTCAATAAGTGATGTTTTTTTGTTTGTTTCTTTCTTCGTGTGCAGGCGGCTCATGCGCTGTTGCAGGACAACGGAATCACTCAGCTGCGTCTGCTCTCCGCCGCCACGCAGGAGCGAGGGCTGTGGAGCAACAGCACACTACAGAGCCTTCTCAGAAACGAGAAGCCTTCAGAATCAAAAGGTAACATGTCCTCAATTTTACTCTAAAAACCCGTCATCAGAATTTCCAGTACCTCTGTGCACGCAGCTTGTGTCACTAATATCATTATTGTCTGTACTGTAGTGCATGAGTTTCTGATGCGTGAAGGTCCGGAGCTGCTGCAGCTGAGGGTGAAGTACCTGATAAAGGAGAATTTGGTGGAGAAGGCAGCGCTGCTGGCTAAAGCCTGCGCTGAGTTTTACCAGTTTGGTGGAAGTCGAGGACACTTTAAACAGAACTATCTCGTGTGTGTGTGCTCTTTTGCGCCACAGGAGATGTTGATGGAGGAGGTGGGTTGGGCTGCAGAACCTGTTTCTCAGCACATTGTATTTGTGAATAAATGCAGGGTTTTTTTTCTTATTTCTTTATAACATACATTACATACTTAATTTGTATATTTAGGCACTGCTGAAAGGCGGACCTCCGGATGGATATCTCTATTAATAAGTATTCAAGGCTGGTGTTAAGAGTAGCATGGCTCCTTTAAGGGCTGAACTGCTTCTGATAGCACACGTGTTGGCATCAAATACAACCCTGGTGGAAATAAATAAATAAGTCTCCCCTGTGTTTTCCAACTACGGTCTGGAGCAAAAGCGGGAAAGGTTAACACTGGGTTTTCTTTTCACTGCCTTTCACTAGCAGATTTTCTGTGTGAGGTTGAGTGATGGTGTACGAGCCTCTGTTTTTTGGCTTTTAGTTTTGTTATTAATAGTAAATCAGTATGTATTGATTGATTATATTTTATTCTATTTGTTTATTTATGCCTCTTGTCATACAAGGCAGCGCTACATATCAGCTTAAATTTATTTTGTTGCCTGTGGAGGGCACGCACGGACACTGGGCAATCATCCGGGGCCTGTTCATTGCCAATGGTGCTCTGTTCAGGAATTCCACTAAAAATTGTACGATTAATGTTTTGGGATTTGTGGCTCTTGGTGTGAGCTCTTTTCTGATTGGTTACAGGAAACAAAATGCAGGAAGTGTATGCTAACAGGTTTAAGTTTTGCAGGTGTCAGGATTGCGCTGTGATTGGTTACAAGGGCAGTAGGCATGAGAAGTGGGGGAAATGTGCTCTGATTGTTTTCATAGGTATCGGGGAAGTTTATGGGTCTGATTAGAGGCAAGAACTATGCTTTGATTGGATTGAAGGGGCTTGGGAGCTTCGCGATGAGTGGAATAAAGGGTATTGGGGTGAGAACAATACTCTGGTAGGGATAAAGGGGCATTGGGGTGGAAATTATGGTGTAATTGGATTAACAGAGCATGGGTAGTGAAAACTATAATTTGAGAAGAAAAATACATTTTGAATGGATTACAGTGGCATTGAGGTGGGAACTACATTCTTAGTGGATTAAAGGGGCATTAGGGATCGGAACTGTGCTCTGATTATATTAATGGGGCACTGGGGTGGGAACTATGCTCCGATTGGATTGAGGGACACTGGGGTTGAAAACTATGCTTCGATTGGATTAAAGGGGGATTGGGGTGAAATCACTACCCAATTCCAGTACAGAGGTATTTTCAGAGGTACAGTTAATTGTGCTTTGCCTGGTTACTGGTGGATCTGGAGCTCAGATTAGGGTACTGGTAAAACAAAAAGTGCTTTCTTTTGTTTTTCAGACTCAAGAACGTCTACATTACATGCAATATAATTACAAATTAAATCAGCGTGATGGGGTGAAATGGTTTACAATAAAAATAACTGATTGTGTTTAATTCACTGTCTCTCCTGCAGCTTTCCCAGGTGGACTGTCAAGATGCACTGGACATGATCTGTAACTTGGAGGCAGAAGGAGATGAGAGAGGAGCGTTTACGCTGTGTTCAGGCTTTCTGACCCGACAACTCCTGCAGGAGGATACGTACTGCGCCTGGTCAGTTTCTCTTACAGCCCACATCCCTGTTTTTTACACTCTCCAGAAACTTCACCATCAGGTTCCTCTGATTTAAAGTTGGTGAATATAAACGTAGAGCTGAGGTCGGGTCAGGGTTCAGTGTGCTTATGGCAGTAGAAGGTTTGAGGTGGTAACATGGTCCTCTCTCTTACAGGGAATTGACGCTTTTCTGGAGTAAACTGTTGAAGCGGTTAGAGACTTCAGAGCAGAACTTTCTGGAAAAGTGCCAGAAGATGTCTCAACTCGCCAAAACTGTGTTCCACCTGCTGTTCTTTATTAAAGTGATCCAGTCTGAGGTGAGTTCTTCATCTTCCCTCTCTATACACCTGTGGCCACCGAACCTGAACCTGGAGAGCTACTGTGCCTACCTGCAGGTTTTATCTCCAACCAAAATCAGACGAGATCTGCCCTGTCAAGCCAGACTGCACTAAATGCAAAATATTCAAAATTATTGGGAAAACCAACTATAATAACTCCTGAGACCTGAAGTGAAATATCAGTTTGCCTAAAATTTCAAGTGTAATATGACTCAAAATATTTAAAACAACAAATTTTTTTAAATAACCTTCCAGGGAAAACTAATTAGCTTCGATGTAAGATTTTGAAGTTACTGCAGTCTGGCTTTTCAGGGCAGAGATGGTCGGGTGGGCACAATTAAATCTTCAGAGGGTTAGGCCTCCAGGAGCAGGGTGGGTGACATCTGAATGAATAAAGATGAATACCTGTGATGATGCTGTCATTGTTGCTGTCCTGTTGAGAAATGAGATAAAGGCTCAAAAGTTGTTTTTTGTTTTAAATGTGCAGTTGGATAAGGCTGGCTTGCCAACCTGCATTGAGATGTGTATACGTGCTCTGCGTATGGAGTCCTGTGAGGGAGCC
The DNA here is from genome assembly GCA_028564935.1 of Neosilurus hyrtlii. Classification (NCBI taxonomy): domain Eukaryota; kingdom Metazoa; phylum Chordata; class Actinopteri; order Siluriformes; family Plotosidae; genus Neosilurus; species Neosilurus hyrtlii. The sequence goes on from JAOUQZ010000024.1 coordinate 190,571, forward strand.
AACAAGGCCACCATCTGCAAAACAATCTCATGCCTCCTGCCCTCTGACCTGGAAGTAAAGCGAGCCTGCCAGCTAACAGAGTTCCTCCTGGAGCCGACAGTAGACTCATATTACGCCGTGGAGACGCTGTATAACGAGCCGGACCAGAAACTTGAGGAGGAAAACCTTCCGATACCCAACTCTCTACGCTGTGATCTTTTCCTGGTTTTCAAAACTCAGTGGCCTTTTGATCCAGAGTTCTGGGACTGGAAGACACTGAAGCGTCATTGTTTAGGACTCATGGGTGAGGAGGCATCCATCGTGTGCTCTATCGATGAGCTAAACGATGATCGCCTTGTAGAAGCAGAGCAAGAAGACTTGGACTTTGTAGCGGAGGACTTCAGGGACGTTTCCGAATGCTTTTTGGACACAACAAATGAACTTAAGGAGATCGCAGACCAGCGACAAAAAAACAGAGAAGTCAAAAAGTTGAGGGAAAAGGGATTTGTGTCTGCCAGGTTCCGAAACTGGCAAGCATACATGCAGTACTGTGTGTTGTGTGATAAAGAGTTTCTTGGTCACAGAATAGTGCGTCACGCACAGACTCACTTCAAAGACGGGTTTTATAGTTGTCCGATTTGCACAGAGACTTTTGAAACGAGAGAAACTCTAGACCCTCATGTTGCGTCACATGTTAAACTGTCTTGTAAAGAGCGCTTAGCTGCGATGAAAACCACTAAGAAACTGATTGATGCAAAAAGTCCTGGCTTTGACATTACAGCTCTGAAAAACAGAAGTGGAGAAAATCAGGCGCGAAAAGTGAAGGCTAAAAATTGCAATGGTGAATCTGGACAGCTGTACAACGGAGATGCTATGGGCTCTCAGAGTGAGGTTTCCGGAGTCCGGGTCAACAGGCGAGAGCGAAATGTTTGTCCTGTTGCAAATTGCAGGAAAGGGTTCAAGTTCTTTCGTAATCTTCTCACCCATGTGAAGGATCACGGGGAGGTCGAAGAGGCGAAACGCTTCCTTGAATTACAGACAAAGAAGATAGTTTGTCAGTATTGTCGCCGTCACTTTGTTAGCGTCAGTCACCTTAATGACCATCTTCAGGTCCATTGTGGCGCTAAGCCTTATACTTGTATTCAGTTGAACTGCAAAGCTAGCTTTGACACGAATACTGAACTCCTTGTGCATAGCAAAGCACACCCAGTCTTTAAGGCCAAATGCATGTTTCCAGGCTGTGGAAAAATTTTTAATGAAGCTTATAAACTCTATGACCATGAGGCTCAGCATTACAAAACTTATACCTGCAAAGTGCCTGACTGTGGTAAAGTGTTTCACATGCAGTCTCTGTTAGAACTGCATGAGGAGAGCCATAAAGTTAAGAAAGGGGAGACACAGACTGCCGAGAACGACAGTACTTGCTCTGTGGAATCTCAGCCACAACTTTCCAGTGCACTAGCCAAGCAGGATATCCAGCAAAATGTCCATCCAGGACCTACAATAAGCTCTAGCTGCATGATGGGCTCGGCAGATTACCCCACAAGTCAGGTGAAAGTGAAGCACTCTGTTGAAAACATGCTGAATCCAGCTGATCAAGGTCCCACACAAGCTTTCGACCTTGTAACATGCAAAACCGAGCCAACTGATCCGAACCTTGTGCAACAACCGCAGATCCCACTCATAGAGCCCCAGCACATCCAACCTCCAATAAACTCTCCCATGTCTCACTTGAATGAACCCAGATCTGAAGATTCCTTGTTAGATGTGCTAATGAATGATCCGATGCTCACTCCACCGTGCCCACTTCCACCAGCAACTTCATATCAGAGCCTCTTAGAGGACTTCCAGCAAGCTCCATCTGGAGATGTTTTGCAAGCTCAAATGGAGTCTGCTGTGTCACAGACTCACACCCAGCCCTTGTATAGCAATGAAAACACTGAATATGGGCAATATGGTCCCAATCCTGTAACTCCAATACACACGCCGTACCCACTTCCGTATGGGAACAACATGGTACCTTTAACACAGACTGCTCATAACGGTACACCAGTAATGCCCGTGTCTCAAAGACTTCCTCCACAAGTCACCCCTTTTCCCACCAACAGGCCTGTACAGCAGGTGCAGGACAACACACTTGGTTCTTCAGCTGAGGAAAAGGAGAGATATAAATGTGCGTACGAGACATGTTCTCGAGACTACAGCTCTTATAGAAGTCTAACCAAACACATGAAAACTGTCCACTGTGAGTTTTATGCACAGTGGAAACTGGCGAGGAGGAACAAAGTACCAACACTCATGAACAGAACTGAGTCCATGAATGGAAATTGTGTTTCTGCAGAACCCTTACAGAACCAGCTGCTTCCAAGGACTCCTGCTCAAATGACACCAATCCAGACACCACCCACTCAGCAGCACTTCCCAGCAAGCTGCCTAAACTCCAGTTACCCCTCCGGGTCTACACATTTATCTGTTCCTACTGGTCAGACTTTCCCGAACCAAATGGACAGCATATTGGATCCAGTTGTGCTCTCACAGTTAGCAAATGGTGCAAATCAGACTCATATGGCTCCTCATTCATCATGGAATTCTGTCCCATTAAACAATTCACTTCAGCAGCAAAATTACCATTCGCAAGAGATGACCTCTTCCAGTGGTCATTTCCCCACACAGACAAACATTACACCACAAACTCAAGTGCCAAATTCCTATAATGGAGAATTGACCTACCCTGCTTTGCAGCATCAGAACAGTTCCTCATGTCGCTTCATCCAGACCCAACCCGACATTACCCAATCAATGAGCAATCCAACCAAAATGGGCCATCCCAGCAGGTCCTCTTCACCTCCCTACATTCCGCAACCAAAGACCAACTCGGTTCCTGTAGTCAAACATACAGAGTGTACGGTAAAATTAGAGAAGAATCCAGATTTTGTTCCATCCTCTCCAAACACATCACAACCTAGCAATCCTCCTGCAGCCACAAACTCTCAAACTTCCCAGGACGATACTAGCAGTTCCACACATGATGGCGATGTCAAAAAAAGGAAGCGAAGCAGCAGAACAAAGTGGCCCGCCATCATCAAAGATGGCAAGTTCATTTGCTGTAGGTGCTTTAGAGAGTTCCAGAGTCCTAAATCTCTTGGAGGACATTTATCTAAACGCGCTGTCTGCAAACCCTATGATGAAGCAGTCCTGTCTGCAGATCTTCCAAGTTCATTTCTTGAGCTTCTGAATTCCCCTCACCCATCAGACACTCCCCAGTCCTCGCCTTCTGCACAGACCAGTTCCAGTCAGATTTGGCAGTCCCAGACTAAAGGCCCCCTTGACCCAAAATTGTTTCCCAATGTCACTTTTCTGAACACTAAAGATTCGTTGTATAACAGTGATAGTAAATCAGGCAGTGAAACTGTCCAACAAAATTCACCAAGTCTGGCTGATACTGTTAGTGCACGTCAGCAGACTTTTGCCGAATCCTCTGTCTCTTACTCTCAGGACAGCCAAAACAGTGTGATTCAACACACCGGGAATATCAAAGACAAGCACAGTCAGCATCAAATGAATTATACGCAGTCTTGTGACCCTTTACCAAATGAAACCGGTCCCTCAGATGTTTTGTCTCGCTTATTAAGTGAAAACCAAACTTCTGACTCAAACTTTAGCAGGAGTCCGACTAACCATATTGACAGAATTCTTCAAGCTGAAACACTAAACAGGATTAAGGAGATTAAAGAAAAGTCTATTACAAATGCTAGTGGTTTATCCAATGATGGGCTTCTCGCTGCAATGGCTAGTCTTGCTCAAAATCTGGTGTCAGAAAAGAGCGTCAAGGAAAGGCTTCGTGAACAGATATTAGCTGGAGACTTCCAAAAGAGAAGCAGCAGCTCATGCCAAGGTCAAGGTGTTGACAACTCAAATTTGCAAAGTCCGACCATTGATGTTCCCCACCATACAACGCACGTCATTCAAAGGGCTTTTCAAAGTAATGAGCATGTTGGTGGAAATGGTACTGAACTTGGTGAGCGTTTTGCCGCAGCTGAAATAAATATACACGATGAGACCTCAGCAAATATACCCCTTGCTTGTGCGACAAACATGAGTGCTACAAATGAAGTGCTTAATAAGCCACCCACACATCAGGATGACGATGAGATCTCGGAGATTCAAAGAGCTCTTGAAAGACTAGATCTGGATCGAGAAATAAGAAACCATGACCGGACTCCTACTGTCTCTTTAAAAACCGAAGAAGTACCTAAGGCCTATGACCCTACATACACTTCTGTGGTACGAGGCTATTCGTGTGACAATGATGGCTGTGGTTACAGAGCTATGACAAAAGACGCCCTTTTTAAACATCTCATGAGACAGCATAACTACACAGAGGAAATGTTAAATCAGTGTCGGAAGGAACAGTTTAACTTCGCACCTTTTAATTGTCAACTCTGTCCCAAGACCTTCACACGAAACTCCAACCTCAGAACCCATTATCAATCTGTTCACAATTATTCACATAAGCAGGTGGTCAAGATGGGGATTACACGGCAATACTGTCGGAAATCAGTAGACTCTGAAAAAAGTCTCTGTGCCACGCCGGACATCTCGGATTTGCTCAAGTCAACGGTACCAAAGCTGCCCTTTGCAGCACAACATGCTGACGCTGGTCGTGGTGTCCCAGGTTTGATGCCTGGTTTTGGAAGCATTAAATCAGAGTTCAGTGTTCATCCTTTTAAACAACAGCAACAGCTTCCTGGTGCTTCTGTTGACTCTGGTGTGTCTGGGACTATACAGAGAACACAGACCACTCCTCATCAACTCCAGAATCAGGCTTCTATACAACAATCAGTGATTAAGGCTGTTCCTTCCTTGCTAACCTCCTCAAGTGTGGAGCAACAGTTAAATCGGAAAGATGGTTTTGTCCCAGGATCACTTACACCTTCACAGCACACCCGTGTAATGCCCCATGGCGGTCTGGTGCCAACAGGTGCTCCACTTGTTGCCCAAACTCCTTCAGTACTAGCACAGGTTAGTAGCCTGTCCACAGATAAAAAGCCCAAACTGGGAAGACCTAAAATGTCAAAACCAAAGGAAGTGACCAAGAAGACTAAGGAAAAAAAGGCTGACATGGATGACGCTTTTAGCCCGTATCGGCCTTACCGCTGCGTCCATCAGGGCTGTCAGGCTGCCTTTACGATTCAACAAAATTTGATTCTTCACTACAAAGCCATACACCAGTCTGCCCTTCCCAAATTTGAAGTTAATGAAGAGGATGAACAAATCGAGGAAGAGAATAATGAAAATGAGGAGGAGAATGACGTGCCTGAGGGAGAGGTCAGTGAAGTGACGGAGCTTCGCTGTCAAGTCAAAGACTGCTCTCGAATATTCCAGGCCGTTACAGATCTCCTGCAGCATTACCTTCAGCTCCACAAACTTCGTCTTGACAAAGCTGGAGACATGATGTCCTCTATGAACCTGGGCAGGTTTCAGTGTGACCAGCCGGATTGTGATGTTACCTTCACTGGATTCTGGAAATATGTTAACCACATTGACAGTGAACACAAGAAGGTCAAACTCTCCCGAACTGAGCCTGTTAATGGAATGTTCCAGTGTGAAGTCGAGGGTTGTAACTGTGTTTATACCACACGTTCAAACTTACTGCGGCACATTATGAAAAAACACCAAGACCTTTACAAACTCCGACTGCTCAACTCGAGAGGTGTCAGACTTGGCCGTCCTCCGAAGAACAGTTTAGTCTCCCTTGAGAAGGAAAACAGAGAAGTTAATAAGAAACCTGTTCAGAAAGCAGGTGAGAAAAAGAGAAGGAAACAAAAAAACCTCTGGACGAAATATGGCAACCCCATTTTGAAAACGAAAGAGGAGGCCTCTGCCATGTGCACCAAGAGAACTCGATTTCAGTACCCTTGCATGATTAAAGGCTGTGAGACAGTTGCCGAGTCTGAGCGAAATCTTATGAAGCATTATGTCCTGCATGGCCTGCCAAAACAATATCTGGAGGAGCAGAGGAGCAACTACATCTTCTGCAAGAAAATGCCTCGCTCCAAGTATAAACGTATTGCGTCAAGGAGTGACGATACAGACAAGTCTGATGAAAGTTCTATCGAGCCGTCTGAGAACGAAGATGCTGCAGACACTGGACCCAGCGAATCGGAGTTCTCAAAGCCGACGTCTGAGAAGGAGAGCACTGAGGACACTGAAGTTTCAGATGCTAAACTGTCCAGTGACCTTGGCTCGGATATCTCTGTGGTGGTGAAGAGAAAGAGAGGGCGCCCACGCAAAGGGGAACATGTCAAACACTTGCAGTTGGCACGCAAGAGAATGACGAGGCTAAGAGCAACGCAGATTCACTCCGTCAACTATGCAGACCTCAACTCTGACTCCACTTCATCCAGCGCCACATTGCCACAAGAGCAAACCGCGACGCTGAGCTCGTTCAAGCCGATGGGCTTTGAGGTATCCTTCCTCAAATTTCTGGAGGAATCAAGTCAGTCCACTGAAAAGAAGACGACTTCTTTAACGGACGTACACCCGCCCAAGAAATTCCCAACCGTGCACCTAAAGACGGCCTCAGTGGTATGCAGCAGGATCAATCCTGATCATCACTATCGCGATGTACTGAAACTGGTCGAATTTAAGAACCCTCAGAAGATAAATTCACTTAACAAAGTGACATTCGAAGTGCACAGAGGGTTCTCAAATGTTTTCGAACGCTTGCTCAAGCAGCTGCATGATATGCGACCTGCTGTGGTCATTCAGAAAGAGGCCGTGTCTGATGTCACGGGGTAGTCCTCAGGATGGGGGGTTGATTAATTCCAGTATTGCTGTTTTTGGGATGGCCAATAATTAATGGGTTCATTGAACTGTTATATGGTGGGATGTTTTCGATGCCCTTGATGCTGAATGCTCCTGCTAACCTCTGCTAATCCCTCGACAGGACTGTGTATTAAACTTGTTCTTTAAGTTGTTAATTAAATCAGTTAATGATATACCTCTTACGCATGCCCTTAAAAAGTTATCCGGCACATGTGGTTGATGTTGGAAATGAACCCTTCTAGGAAGAATTTAATTGTCCCCGTAGGAATTTTTGAATGAACTAGCTTCTGTTGCGGTTGGACTGGTGGTCCTGTAGTGCAGTGGTCGACTGTAGATGGTAACCATAATAGTCTTGTTCATCTTACATTTGTAAATTTTGAACGTCTATAGCGTTGTGTCTGTGTGTGCACATACTGACTCTCCAGATAATTTACTGCCACCAGCAGTCTGTACCTTAAACAACAGAGACCAATTTATTACAGCTTGCATTTTCTACCTCTGTGTGGTTGTGTGTGGTTTTATTTCCTCCTAAGGAGTCACTGATTCTCTGAAGGCCAATTTATACTTCTGCCTCAAATCTACGGCGTAGCCACGTTCCCTACACCTAATCCATTTCCTGCACCAGAAATCTCCTCCCAGGATATTGTTAATAAATATAAAAGGTGCGAGGCTCTGTAGTGGCTGTAGTTCATTATAGCGGTCAGTTTATTCCTGCATCTAATCCTGTGGATTTAAACACGAGTTCCACTGCAGTGCTTGGTGTAGCTCATACTGCTAAATACAGAGAAGTTCAAACACTTCACAAACCTTTTCCGTGACAGTTCACTTGCTTTATAATTTAACACACCAGCTTTATTTTCCCCGATTAAATTGATTTAAGAACATTTTCCTCTGCGATTTCTGTTTATTTTTCTGACAATGAAACACAGACCTCATATTTTTTCTTTTGTGTATAAAAGCAGTAAATTCTGATGTTTCATGTGACAGCACCTCCTAGAGGAGACGCATTACACAGGTATAAATACGTCACCCTGCTCAAGCACTGACGCCTTAGAGTGGATTCAGCACTGAAGTATAAGTCTGTCTTTTGGTTTTATCACAAGAATTATAACAAGCATTTAGATTTATAGAATAAGGGTACTAAGTGCAGAATGAATATCTTTATTCAGGTTTATTTTTGGGTTACTGTGGTATTACAGGTACATTTCGCAGGCACACAGTGACAAAGTGCATTTATTATAAAATCATAAAAAAATAAAATAGCCTTTTTAGTGCTCTTCTTTGGGATCAGACTGGATGTCCCCCTGTGTGCATTAATGAGCCTTGGATACTTATGACACTCTTCCTAGTTCACAGGTTTTTTCCTCTTGGACCAGCTTTGATAGGAACAACCCACACTTCCCCTAGCAAGAGTTCATCAATACAACAAACGCCTAGATGTCTAAGTGGCAGTGTGTTATTGGATTAAACAAGGATTTTTTTTTTTTTTTTTTTGGGGGGGGGGTGAGAAATGTGAACCGTTTTCTAAACAAACTTTTAAAACCAGTGTAATGGGGTTCTGTCTGTTACATTAATCAAATGTAGAGCAAAATCACTGATAGAGAGAGACAGTTGGTCTTCATGTCTAAAGCTTGAGCTGCTCCATGATGGCAAAAATAAATAAATAAAGACCAACAGAAAATCCTGATTATTTAACATTACTCATTAATCACTGCATTTATAAAAACCTAAACAAAATTACCATCGCATCTATATGCTTTATTCACTTAGGTGATTAGTTAGGTATTAATCCCACAAGGGAAATTTGGCTTTGCATTTAACCCATCCAAAGTGGGCTCAAGGGAAACTTAAGCCGTGAACATGTAGCAAGGGGATGTACTGCTCACTCCCACCCATCCTTCCGCCACCAAACATTTTCCTGCGGGTTCTGGAATCAAAACAGGGACTTTTCGATCTCCAACACACTTATCTAACCATAATGCCACAGCTGCCCACAATATTATTAGTAGTAGTAGCAGTAGTAGCAGTATGTGTCCTGTTATCCTCAAACATCCACAAGAATGTGTTAAACCTGTAAATATTTGTGTGTGATGTTTAAAGATTATTTGAGTAATAATGGAGTTGAATATAAAAGTTAAATAGACAGAGATGATTTCTCTTCTGTGCTGTGTGGCGTAAAAGTACTACATCAAGAATGCAAAGGCTTATTATTGATAAGTTTGGAGTTAAAGTCCCATTGAAGGTGAGGAGATCTGGTTATCCTGCATGAGACTCCAGTATGGCATTCTGTCTTAAAATCTGTGCTTGAAAAAAACCACACCCCTCTACCTCCCTGCATTCTCTTCTGTAAGAATAAAGTTTTGTTTAAACACTAGCTTCCAATAAAGAAGAACTTGCTGATGGAAATGAGAAAGTTTAACCGGTAATGAGCGAAAATCAAGGTTGTGTCATAATAGAAATTTAATTCACCTGTATTTCCAAAAATGATATTAAGGATAAAGAATCAATGAGAGTGTATAAAAGATAAAAGATTTCAAACATTTCAGGTTAAAAACACCATGAAATTATATCAGAATATGTGCTTATGTCCTGGCATTTGTTTCTCCATCTTGGATAAGAAACCTTCCAAAGACTGAAATGTCAGTCCGCAGTCACCTGCGTCTTTAGAGAAGTTCTCTAAATATTTAACTACTTTTTTTTTTAACTGTAGGGGGCACTCGTGTAGCATTAAAGCTTAAAACAGGGCAGTGGTGGCTCAGTGGTTAAGACTGGGTTAATGATCTGAAGATTGGGAGTTCATGTCCCAGTACCACCAGTCCGCCACTGTTGGGGCCTTGAGCGTGGCACTTAACGCTCAGTTGCTCAATTGAATAAAAAGAATGATAAATCTAAGTCACTCTGGATAAGAGTGAATGGTAAATGTAAAACTTCTCATTTATCCACACTGAACCGTAAGCCTGATGCTTTAGAGAACTGATTTATAAATTGCAATGCTAAGACGTGCACATTAGGTTTATTGGATATTCTGAATTGCCCCTCGGTGTGAGTGTGAATGATTGTGTTGTGGCCCTAGCGAGCTGTTCAGGGTGTTCTCTGCCTTCAGTTTACTTTGCTTAAGCTTCCCCGCAAAGAAAAGTTTAGAAAATAAAATTATATCAAAATAAATACATACATACATAAATGTGTGTGTGTGTGTGTGTGTGTGTGTGTGTGTGTGTGTGTGTGTGTGTGAGTAATTGGAATGACAAATATTAATATTTGCATTGCTAAGGCTTGTGAAAACAAATAAACAAAATAGAAATATTCAATGATACATTAAACTAATAATTAATAAACAGTACAGAATGGAAACTCATATTGTGTGTGTGTGTATATGTGCGTGAGAGAGAGAGATGTACTCCAGGTTTGATGTTGATGAAGAGTGTACTAAGATTGATGAGGGTGTAAATAGTAATATTAATCCTGCTGTGATGAACACATCCCGCACAGATAGTATTACTCTGTGTACTGTTTTCAGACGATGACATGATGGGGGCAGGGTTTTAAGAATATAATGTGGGAGGTGGTTGTGGTTTCTAGAGTATGATTCAGGTGTGGGTGATTTTTTCCAAAGTATAATTAATGTACCCCTCCTTGCATCACCACTTTACCATGGTGGAATGGTTTGCATGTCCTAATGATCCTAGGAGCTTTGTTGTCGGGGGCATTATGCCCCTAGTAGGGTCACCCAAAGGAAACAGGTCCTAGGTGAAGGTCCAGACGAAGTGCAGTTCAGAAGACCCCCATGGATAGAGAAAAAACAAGGAACAAGTTTCCCTTGCACGGACGGTTACCGGGGTCCCCACTGGAGCCAGACCTGGGAAAGGGGCTATAGGGGTCGGGTGCATTGTGATTTGGGTGGCAGCCGAAGGCATGGGTTCTGTCGGACCGATCCTCGGCTACTGACTCTGGCTTCAGGGACATGGAATGTCACCTCTCGCAGGGAAGGAACCTGAGCTGGTGCGCGAGGTTGAGAAATACTGACTAGATATTGTCAGACTCACCTCAACACACAGCTTGGGCTCTGGAACCACCCATCTTGAGAGGGGCTAAACCTTATTGCATTCTGGAGTTGCTCATGGGGAGAGGCAGTGAGCCGTTGTGGGTATCCTTGTTGCCCCCTATCTCGGTACGCACATGTTGGGGTTCTCCCCGGTTAACAAAAGAGTAGCTTCCCTCCGCCTTCAGGTGGTGGATTGGTCCTGACTGTTATTTGTGCTCATGCATCTAATGACAGTTCAGAGTACCCACCCTTTTTGGAGTCTTCATGGGTGTGTTAGAAAACGCTCCCCCTGGGGACCCCCTTGTCATCCTGGGAGATTTCAACACTCATGTGGGCAGCAACAGTATGACCTGGAAGGGTGTGATTGGTAGGTACGGTTTCTCTGATCTGAACTCGAATGGGGTTTTGTTGTTGGACTTCTGTGTTTGTCACGGTTTGTCCATCACAAACACCATGTTCAAACATAAGGGTGTCCATAAGTGCACTTGGCACCAGGACACCCTAGGCCACAGTTTGATGATTGACTTTGTAGTCATGTCATGTGATTTGTGGCCACATGTTCTGGACACTTGGGTGAAGAGAGGAGCGGAGCTGTCATCCGATCACCACCTGGTGGTGAGCTGGCTCCGATGGCGGGAGAGGCTGCCCTCCAGACCTGGCAGGCCCAAGTGTGTAGTTAGGGTCTGCTGGGAACGTTTGGCTAAGTCTCCTGTCAGAAAGGCCTTTAACTTTCACCTGCAGCAGAGCTACAACCACATCCCAAAGAAAGCAGGGGACATGGAATCCGAATGGGCCATGTTTTGTGTCTCCATAGAGGAGTTCAAGTATCTCGGGGTCTTGTTCACGAGGGACGGAAAGATGGAACGGGAGATTGACAGGCAAATCAGTGCAGCCTCTTCTGTAAAGCGAGGTTTGTTCCAATCCGTCGTGGTGAAGAGGGAGCTGAGCCAAATAGCAAAGCTCTCAATTTACCAGTTGATTTATGTTTCAACCCTCACCTATGGTCATGAGCTTTGAGAAGTTACCAAAAGAGCAAGATCACGGATACAGGCGGCTGAAATGAGCTTCCTTCGCAGGGTGGCTGGGCTTAGAGATAGGATGAGAAGCTCAGCCATCCGGGAGGAGCTCAGAGTAGAACCGCTGCTCCTTCACACTGAGTGGAGTCAGTTGAGGTGGCTTGGGCGTCTGATTAAAATGCCTCCCGAACGCCTCCCTGGTGTGGTGTTTTAGGCATGTCCAACTGGGAAGAGACCCCAGGGTTGACCCAGAACACACTGGAGGGACTATGTCTCTCAGCTGGCCTGGGAACGCCTCAGAGCCCCCCGGAAGAGCTGGAGGAAGTGGCTGGGGAGAGGGACGTCTGGACCCCACTGCTTAGGCTGCTGCCCCCACAACCCGACCCTGGATCAAGCGAAAGAAGATGATGATAATTGATGTATGGGTGTGGTTTCCAGAGTATAATTTGTGTATGGGTGTGATTTCCAGAGTGTAATTTGTGTATGGGTGTGATTTCCAGAGTGTAATTGTGTATGGGTGTGGTTTCCAGAGTATGATTAATTTATGGTTGTGGTTTCCAGGGAATGATTAATGTGTTGGTGTGGTTTCCAGAGTATGGTTAATGTATAGTTGTGGTTTCCAGAGTATGAATAATTTAAAGGTGTGGTTATCAGAGCATGATTCGTGTATGGGTGTGGTATATAGAGTATGATGTGGTTGTGGGTTTCAAGCTTGGTGGAAAAAAATAAAAACATCAAGATATACTTTATAATAAGGTTTAAATATATATATTTGGTTAAATAAAAATGGTACAGAACATAATAATAAGATCTACACCAATCAGGTTGGTGTTGATCAATGTCTCTTAAAATGTCTATATGTTTGATGGAAGTCGACTTGTCATGTGTTAATCACGTTGGAGTTTTTTTCACATCCTGTGATGGCTGAACCTGAAGTCCTGCCTCTTTGCTAGTAGACCTTTCGGCTTTTGGTGCAGCCGAGCCGAGTGTTAGTGCAGATGTGTGGTGGCCATGGCATTTACACACTTTCTTCTGTTCCACTCGGACGTACCGTTTACTAAAAGACTTCCAGAACTGCTTGTAAAGGATGTAGAGCATCTCCATGACATTCAGGACTACACAAAGCATAGAAGTACAGCCCATGATGTACAGGAAGATCTTCTTTTCTGTAGGTCTGGAGACGTAGCAATCCACCGTGTTGGGACAGGGACTCTCCGAGCACTTAAGCAGCAGAGGAACATTAAATCCGTTATACACAAAGTAAAAAATGAGTAGTCCACCCACCTCAAATGTGGTCTTCAGGACCAGGCTGAGGAGGTATGTGCACAACAGCCCGCCGTCAATACTGCCTTTGTCCTCGTAAAGTTTACGTCCGTGGTTTTTCTCACGATGCTCACGATAGGCCACGTGCAGGGCCACTAGCAGGGATGGTGTGGATGCCATGATGAGCTGAAGAGACCACAGACGCTCCTGAGACACAGGGAAGAACTGGTCGAAGCAGACGTTCTGACACCCAGGCTGCAGGGTGTTACACACAAAATCTCTTGCCTCATCTTTCCAGACATTCTCAGCAGCGGCCACAAACACCAGGATACGGAAGACAAAGAGCACTGACAGCCAAATCCGACCAATCACAGTGGAGTATTTATTCACACCGCTCAAAATGTTCTGCAGGAACGCCCAATTCATGACTGTGGAGGATGAGAATTAATATTCAGCAATAATAATAACAATGTTTTTAACTGTATTATAAATATGCAGCTGTGGATATGAATCCATGTGTACTCATAAGAATGTGACTAATCAACTGATAATAGATTTATTATTTATCAATCCTATAAATCACATGATTTAGGCCCGGCACTCCTAGCACATTTCATGTCCTTATTATTTGTTAATCATAATAAAATGAATTCTTTAGCTAATGAAATATTAAAGGGCAGCATGGTGGTGTGGTGGTTAGCACATCCGCCTCACAGCAAGAAGATCATGGGTTCGAATCCCGGGTTCAGGCATTTCTGTGTGGAGTTTGCATGTTCTCAACATGCCGGTTTCCTCCCATAATCCAAAGACATGCAGATCAGATTGCCTCTAGACGTGAATGTGAGTTGGATCTTTGGTGGCCTGGCAGTGTATTCAGGGGTACCCGGCTTTGCCTGGTGTCATTTGCGATAAGCTCCTGCCTAACCGTGACCCTAGTAGGATTAAGCGACTTGGCAAATGAGTGAATGTGTGCATTCCATGTCGGTCATCTTCTGAGATCATTTAAAGAGAACATGGACTTTTATTTTATATACAATATTTTTTATTATATTTTATTGCATGTTATTAATAATAAATTAATAATAAAATATTATACATAGAAAAGAATATACTATCTTTTAATATTTATAGAATATATGGGACATTCTCTGAAACTGGGTCAAATTTAATGATTCACAACAATAAAAACTATAAAGAATTTAAAGAGAAATCCCTGCTCAAAACATACCACATGGACACACAGGTAGGTGGGTAAGTCTGTTGGGTGTTTTGCACACAAGCCCACTGGCTCATCAGGCCGGAGCTTATCCATGCTTTCTGTAGTGTGAAGCAAGTAGGAGCTCAACTCCTCCTGGATGGGATGATAGTCCATCACAGGTTACCTTCCCAGTATTTTTACTGGAACCCATTTATACTGCTGGGTGGACAAAGCCCAGCGTTCTAACCACTACACCTCCGGCCCCACACCACACAGACACATACATGTGCCTTTTTTTGTTACATGCCACGCTATGGCTGAAGTATCAACAAACAGTACGACTTACAATAAAGACCCTGCATTGAAATTTATATCCAAAGTAGAGATTCCTGTTTTTCTTACTTTATGTACTGAGGATCGCACATCAATTTACAGTTCCGTGTGTAACCAGTGGTGCTCACACTAGTCACATACAGAACCGACCCATTTTTCCTGTGAGGGATTCCATGTTACGACATTCACTGTACAATAGATTGACCTCCTGAAGTGGATTATTTCACACATAGTCAAGCGCTAATTAATTTATTCACCAAAAACAAATGGTATGTTTTCGTGTCCGTACGTGAATGAATTTGAATATGAATCTCGTGTTCCATGCGGATTTATTCCAGTTTGTCACTAATAAAAGTGCAGTTATGTGCATGAAGAAGTTCTCTCACTGTCTTTGTAACAATGGATCATGAATTTATAGTCAGTATAGAGGGAAATAAGCTGGACTACATTGAAATTTGGGGATTGTGAATGTCACGCTTTATTGTACCAGTTTCAGAGAATGGCACGGATGGGAAGAAAGATTTTGTGTGAATTTATTCAGATGAAAAGAAAGAAGCAGAAATCACTGAGTTCCCTCCATTTAGTGAGAAAATCAACATCACTTCCTTTTTACTCCTACTTGTTCCATCTTTCCACTGATGATCAGGAGTGTGTTTATTTTTTAGTTTTATTATCGGTTTTAGTTTCTTGTCTTCATCTCAGTGAATAAAAATGAAAGTAAACAAACAATTAAATAAAATTGTTGCACTTTCATTCTGAAAACAAAGGAACCGGTCCGGCAGATGAATATCCTATTTTTCTCCAGTGTGTGTGTGTGTGTGTGTGTGTGGGTGTGTGTGAGCAATTTAAATTCCTACTAACATGAACTGAATGTAAAATTTGATCTGAGGTCAGAATTTCTATTTTTAGAGCTTTATCTTTATGTGATTGATGTCAAAATGAAACAAAATTCTTTTTTTTTCTTTTTTTTCCTGATTCATTATTATTTATTAATTCTAATTGCTCTGTACAACAGAAGTTATATTTGTGCCGGAGTTTTTTTATTGTTCGTGAGAGTGAAATTGGATATTAAACACACACACACACACACACACACACACACAAACACACACAAACACACACATATCTAAGACACAGTGAGAGAAAATAAAGGTGTATAAAATTATAAAACTCCTCACCTGCAGTTGTGGGTGGGTTTCGGTCGGGTTTTGTGTACAGCAGTTCCTTAGTCGTGTCGTATCAGCACATATCCTGTGCTGAATTTGAAAGCCAAATGTACCTGAGGGATCAGTCTCACCTGCTGGTTGCTGTGGGTGTGGCCTACCTTTGTGGTCACAGTAAACATTCTGTGAAAAGGTGATATGTGTATAATTCGGGCTTCTATTATCATGATGTGTGGGTTGTAAACACTTAGTTCTGTGTAGTGCTGTTAAAAGTGATGTTAAAATAAAAGCAGGAGGAATGAGGTGATGATGAAGATAGACCTTGTCTCTCATCCGGTGCTGCAGTGACACAAACAGGTGGATAACATCTCTCTCTGCTGACTGATGTGTCATGTGGAAATTTAGTGTTTAGAGAAGCTCATAAAGCCAGTGCGACAGTTCAGGACGTGTGTTACATGGACAGGATGGACATTTATATTTAATCACGCAGTCACAGGGACTGACATGTTTTATTAATACAGAAACATGAAGCGTCTCGTACACACCTCAGGGTTTTACCTGGTTATTAGAATGAATGGTGAACAGCAGTTGTGAGGTATATTGTGTAATGACGTGTAATAAATGTTTAAACTGTATTTCTGAGAGTAAAAAAGCAGCTAGTGTTTAAACTCTACTAAAACATGTACACAGTGAAATGTACACAGTGTCTTAACCTCAGACAGCTGTATGCGTATGTTTGTGTGCGTGGGTGTGTGAGCGTGAGGGAGAGAGAGAGAGGGAGAAATTTTGTAATTTACTTTGGCACTCAGCTACAGCAGATGATTTGCATGGTTTCTATAAAACAAGTAGCAGAGCTTTGCTACCTGTTTTCTAAAAGTCATCTTGTCATGCCCACACCTCATGATGCCTTAT
Organism: Neosilurus hyrtlii; assembly: GCA_028564935.1. NCBI lineage: Eukaryota > Metazoa > Chordata > Actinopteri > Siluriformes > Plotosidae > Neosilurus > Neosilurus hyrtlii. The sequence goes on from JAOUQZ010000024.1 coordinate 207,305, forward strand.
GGTTAAGTGCTTTTATTTCCCAGAAAGTATGCCACCTTCCTGAAGGCAACCAATCACACTTGATTTTTCTTTTCCTTTTCTTTTCTTCTTCTTTTTTTTTTTGACATAGTGTATTAATCCCACAAGGGAAATTTTGGCTCTGCATTTAACTCATTCAAAGTGAGCACACACACTCGGAGGAGTGGGGTGTCACACATTGCGGAAGCCGGAGAGCAGTTGTAGGTCAGGTGCCTTGCTCAATGGCACTTTAGCTATGAAAATGGAGGAAGGGAAGGTGCTTATTTGTCCTGCTGGTTCAGGAATGATTTGATCGCTTTTAGATCCCAAACCCTCTTCTCTAACTATTAGGCCACGGCTTTCCATTCCAACACTCCAGAACACATAGATAACAGTGGAACTTTCAGACACACCCTCTTCCCCTTCACTGTAATAAATGGGTGTGGTCATTAAGACTTCAATTTAATGATGGTGTGCATTATGCATTGTTTAATGAATATAAAAGCAGGAAGTTAGACATAATTTCCAGTCCCCAGAAGGTAAGAGATGCTTGTTAAAGTGTTTACTTTCTCAGTCAGTGTCATGTTTAAGAAGGCAACTTTACTTTCAATGTAATAGTAGAACAGTTTATTTAGATAAAGAAATAGGAAATAGCTGGATATCGATTGCCTGTGTGTGTGTGTGTGTGTGTGTGTGTGTGTGTGTGTGTGTGTGTGTGTGTGTGTGTGTGTGTGTTTGTTCAAACGTTTTGGGGGATGGATCTGTATAGCAAGAAGCATTTATACAAATAACTGCAATGTACTGCTCCTTGTACATTTTTATACATTGATTAAAATCAAAATTCATAAAACCCCATAGCTGGGACTTTTCCCCACACAAATCTTTTACTAATTTCACAAGTTTGGAGGTCTCAGTTTAAATGTTATTTGTCTGTTTATTTAAATAATTTACTTATACTATGTTTGAGTTGTTGAATTTGTGTCAGGCATCATTGTGGCGTAGTGTTTGGCACGTCCGCCTCACAGCAAAAAGGTCCTGGGTTCGAGTCCTTGGGGAGGTGAGAGCATTTCTGTGTGTTTCCATGTTCTTTCCAAACTTGTGTTGGTTGTGTTGGTCTGGGTACTCCAGATTCCTCCCACAGTCCAAAAACACACATTAGGCTTACTGGTTGTTCCAAATTGCCCCTAGGTGTGAATGAAAGTGTAAATGGATGTATTTGTGTGTGTGTGTGTGTGTGTGTGTGTGTGTGTGTGTGTGTGTGTGTGTGTGTGTGTGTGTGGTTGATGTTCAGGGTGTACCCCGCCTTCACCCAAAGTCCTATGACATAGAATAAATGAATGAATGTTTCTCTCGACATGCACTTTTCCGTCCAGCAGATGGCGCAGTGACGCTATAATATAGCGTCAGTGTGTGGTTGCCAGATAATCCAATATCAAAGATATTTTTAAACGTTTGTTGAGATTACATTGTAAAATTTAATATTAAAAATACAAAACTGTAAGTGCTACAGATGTTTTTACATAAGAGGTGATTTATTCTGCTATATATAGTGTCATGGCGTGGTGTGACATATTTCTCTTCAAGAGTGAATCCGGATTGAGTGTAAAACTGTTTTCTGGTTATTTTAAAATATATTTCTGCCTGCAATAAATGATATTGTAATTAATATCTGTATAAATTTGACAGAATAATATTACTTTTGCCTTATTATGCTTTTACTGTCAATCTGGCAACCCCATTCCCGACTTTAAACAAGATGGCGGCGTCATCTCACAACAACATCGACACGTCTGTTTGGTCCTTGGTGTTCTATAAAGCTCGTCTGTCTCTTTAAACCGTATATATAAACTTTATTGAAGCTTTATACATAGATTTTAAGCTATTATAAGATTTATTTAAATTGACTCTGTGAGAAGTCAGAGACTTTTGGGCCACTATCATGTCACCTTCAGAGAAAGACAATAAAGGTCCCGGATTGAGAGGAGTGAGAACTACATCACTGTTTCGTGCTGTCAACCCGGAACTCTTCATCAAACCTGTAAATCACACATTTATCATTTATTTACCCATATACCACACGCAGACGGGTTGAAATAAACATAACACGTTTATCTGTAGCGATGAAGTGTATGGGCGGGTTTGTTTAGCAGGGATGAAACGTCACTTCCGTAAACACAGGAAGTGCATACAAAGTCGATTAGAAGTTTAATAATAATGATCAGATTTCTTTAGTGGACATTTATTTATTGTCTTCAAGTGTTTTGGTGTATTTGATAAAATTTGTCAGAACGTTTTAAACTGATGTAAATCTATAAAAACCTTAATTATTACCTTAGTCACAACCAGAGGCAGGATAAACCAACTGGGGTTGAATTTGCATGTTGTTTAGTCACAATGAATCAGATTTATTCATTTTCCGAGACCACAATAGTAAATAGACACCACTCACTCACACCGAGCCGCCTAACCCTACTAGGGTGGAAGTGAGGCTGGAGCCTTTCTCAGCTGACACTGGATAAAGCAGGGTACACCCTGAACCGCTCACCAGTCGCACGGTCAATACACACCACCATTCACACTCACACTGTTAGAGGCAATTTGGAACAGCCATTTAGCATAATCTGCATGTCTTTGGATTGTGGGAGGAAACCAGAGTACTCAGAAGAAACCCACGCATGCACAAAGACAACATACAAACTTCACACAGAAGCGACTGAGCCCGGGACATTCTTGCTGTGAGACAGATGTGCTAACCACTACGCCGCTGTGCTGCCCTAAATATACAGTCATTTTTTTGGCAGATTTATATATAGACTTGCAGATATGTAGTAGCCGAGTTGATGGAGATGCCTTACAGCTGTACTCCGACTCACTTGGAGTCTCTTTGCAACATCAGTTGCCTTACAACAGGGATCATCTGTCAGAGGCCACAGGTAGACCCGAGTGGGATGCTGTTGATTCCTTGCCTTAGCTGATGAATTTTACAATGACTCTGTTTACTGTCGCAAGAAGAATCCCAAGGTTTTGTGTGGTCTGACGCTGACTAAATCTACTTTCAGAATAACCCGCAATACGCCCTCTTTGAAAATCAGAAAATCAACTCTTTTGCTTCTGGTGTTCGCAACATAGGTAGCTGTTATGAACAATTAATATACTGTAATCTGATATTTTTAAAAAATTAACAAATGAGTTTCACAGAAAAAAGGGGGTGTCCATGTACTTTTCATACGTCTCTGAAGAAATCTTGTTTCTGTTAATAAAAGCTGATGTGAACTGAGTTTGTGTAAATTTGCTTTGATATCTGGACTTAAACAATTATTGTGGGAAATTATTATTATTATTATTATTATTATTATTATTATTATAAACCCTCTGCTAGCACGTCCGCCTCACAGCAAGAAGGACCTGGGTTCGATTCCCAGCTCAGGCGTTTCTGTGTGGAGTTTGCATGTTCTCCCTGTGCTTGCGTGGGTTTCCTCCG
>JAOUQZ010000024.1:210882-228726 GCA_028564935.1 Neosilurus hyrtlii
TCTGTCTCTCTCTGGCTGCCCTGTGTCTCTCTCTCTCTCTCTCTCTCTCTCTCTGGCTGCCCTGTGTCTCTCTCTCTCTCTGGCTGCCCTGTGTCTCTCTCTCTCTCTCTCTCTGGCTGCCCTGTGTCTCTCTCTCTCTCTCTCTGTGTTTGCCCTGTGTGTGTGTGTCTCTCTCTCTCTGTTTGCCCTGTGTCTCTCCACCTGCTGTGTTGTCACTGTCTGTGTCTTTCCACCGTGTGGGTCTTGTGCTCTCACTCTCTTTATCCATGTCTCCCTATCTCCCTGTGTTGTCCTGTTCTCCTACCCCTTTGTCTGTCTTTCCTGGTGTCCCTGTTTTTCATGGTCTCTCCCTGTCTATATGTTGTGTCTGTGTCTATCTCTCACTCTGTCTGTTGTCTCTCTCCATGTGTGTGTCTCTCTCTGTCCCGCCGTGTGTGTTTCCCCCTCGCGCTCTCTCTCTGTGTCTGTGCTGCATCGTCTGTTTCTCTTTCTTTCAGGTGTGTTTGATCAGCTTGGATGTCCTCTGGTCATTTTTCCTGCAGAATATCAGAAGAAACTGCTGAGTGACATCACTAAAGAAGAAGTGGCCGAGTTTGTGTTTTACTGCCTGCGACTGCACAAGTACAGCCTTTCTTTTTCTTACTGATCATGTGCTTATTTTCCATCATAACTTTTTTTTAAATTCTCATGTCGTGTGCTTTTCTTCTTTCTTGCTTTTCTTGTATCGTGTTCCATTTTTTTTAAAATTCACTTAATTTTTTTTTTTAAGTATTAACTTGAAGAGTAAAAACTGAATGTGGAGACATTCGTAAAGCACAGGTGTTAAAGTAAACAGAGGTGATAGTGTTTTCTCTGTGTTGCTGGTTTATTTTGTCAGCAGTAAGAGCAGGCCGGAGTGTTTGGTGTCGGTTGTTGCTGATCTGAGAGAAGCTTCACTGGCGGTTACGAGACGCATCGCTGAAATCCTCCTACTGCTGCAGGTAAAAATGAAGCGAATGTTCAAGCTGTAGAGGTGTGACCGAAACTCAGACGAGATTGTACCTTTTTTTAATATTTAAGAAAACAATAAAATGGTGTAAATTAAAGAAAGGGGAAAACAAGACAGTATGAAGGAATGTTCTGGAATCAAATTTATTGGAAAGGGACTGGATCAGAGAGTGGAATAAAACCCTGAAGTTTTAACTAAACTGTTGATTAAGATAATTTTTTTAAAAGAACCATGTTACAGCTCCGGATAAGGCTCATACTGATGACATCAGAGAGCCCCTAATGGCTACAGCCTGCTGCTCACTTGGGGGAACTATTTCCAGTGATTTTCTCTGTTGCCGAGGGTTTTCCAGGTGTCTGCCACGTTGCTAATTGGGGTCACTGTAAAGATTTATAAAATAAGTCAGTATTAAGATACCTTAATCATCAGGATTTCCTTTTTGTCTTGAAATGTTTTCTTTAATACCGAACATCTACATTTGTACACAGGAAGTCAAGAGCATATAATGCACTGCTTCCTTATTTGGATGAATACCAAACTGGTTCATCTACTGCTACATTTTTGTGAAAATTGAAGGTAATTCCTAAATGGTAGCCAGTGCACATGAGCTGATAGAAAAAGCATAAACCACTAGAAAGAGTAGAGTCCTGAATACCTGCTGCTGCATTCAGATTGCTGTAGAAGCTGAAGAACAGCCTCTGATTGGTCAGAAGATTTTATTTATCGAATAACTGTGGCAGATTTTTGTTATAGTCTGTACAAAATGCTTATTTTTATATTCTCAGCTCCACAAGCGCACCGTGCACTCGGTCTATGCTGTTCAGCCAAAAAAGCGAGATGTCCAGAAGCTGCTGCAGAAACTCCTGAGTCCGTCCAAACGCTCCAGCACGCCGCTGCCACCGCTTCAGGTGCTTTGCTGTTTAATAACCACATCAGATTAATGATGTACTCAAAAGTATTGACACCCATCCTGAGTTTTGGTTATCTCCATCAGAGAAGTAGGTCAGTTGATCAGGATGAACACAGGATGATACACAGACACTGCTCTTAAAAAGCAGAAACCACTAGTTTTATAATTGCGCTCCATGATTGGTCGTTCAACTACACAGGTTTAGTGTGGATAAAGGTGAGATATTTGACATCAGCAAATCATTTTAGTGTAATCGACTTAATTACCCTGGTAAATGTCTAAGGTAGTTAAATAGGTGAATGTTAGTGTGCTAGCGCCGCATCATAACCAGCATTACCTTTTTAGGTAAGTCTGTTGGGCTTTCTACACCCGAGCCTAGCGACTCAACAGGCCGGAGCTTATCGCCGGTTTCTGTAGCATGAAGCAACTAGGAGTTCAACTCCTCCTGGATGGGACTCTATTTTTTTTTTTACTCTAATTTTATTTATATTTACTGGTACCCATTTATACCCTCACCACTACTCCACCGCCCCCACTAGCATTACCTTTACTGGTTAGCTAATTTCAAAAACTATGTTGGTGTAGTTGTGGTTTGTTTGTAGTTTTAATAAGAGACATGAGTTCTGGGAGCATGTGGACACTTGCACTTTGTGTATGCTGCATATTAATTCTTTCCCTCTTTCAGTGTGTTTTCCTCAAAGAAGTGTTCGAGTTGTGTAACTACGTGGACCGCAGTCAGCTGACTGCCAATCTGGGAGGATATTTCATCTACAGTCATGAGAGCTGGATCTCCTTCATCAAAGTGAGCAGTGTTCACACTGATTAGAGGAAGGAATTCATGTGGGTTTATAGTTGTGTGTGTATATATGTATATATGTGTGTGTGTGTGTGTATATATATATATACATACATACATACACGCACACACAATCACAGGAGTGATTTGTAGCTGCTGTAACATTGTTACTGTATACAATATCTATTACCCAAAATAAGTCTCTTCTTTTTTTGAGATAAAAAGTCAATATTTAGTGAGGCCGCCCTTTACTTTCGTTACAGCATTTAACCTTTTCAGGTATAGTGTCAACATTTTTTATTTATTTATTCTTTTAATTTCTTCTGTTCATTTAATTTCATTGCCTACAATAGCATTGTTCAATACATTTTCACCAAAAAATTATAGAGAAGTAATTTTTTACTATTTTTTTATTAGGAGCCCGCTTAGAATAAAGTGGGTGGTGTGTAATCGACTCTGCTTAAGCACATCGTGCGTCATCTCAGAACCACAAACCCCCCCCACTCCCCACCCCCCAAATACACGCACACAAGAACCACTTGATTATTTAGTAGCCATCTTGTGTTCGCTCTCAGGGCCATGTGATGTTTGCAGCTCAAAGGATAATGAATGCAATGATTCACAGGTGTGTGTGTGTTTGTGTGTGAGGCTGCATGATGATCATGTGCCATTCTGAACTTTCATCTCTTCTCCTCCAGACTGTAATAAGATTAATGCAAACATGTTACTGTGGAGAAACTCGTACACTCCGCGCCATGACATCACAATCATTAACATCTCAAAGGGCCTCCAGTAATAATAAAAAAAATGATGGCTTCCTGGTCCCCACCGCCACCCACCAGGACCAGGGGTCTGTGACAGTTTTATCCAGGTGTGTGTGTGTGTGTGTGTGTGTGTAGGATATGGACAGTTTTGTGCAGGAGTTTGTGACGGTGGTGAGGAAGTTGCCGGTGTGTATCGGTGCTCTGCAGGATTTCTCTAAACTCTCCGTTCCTACTGAGTATGACTCTCTAACGGTCTTCTGCTCCACCAATCAGGCGAGACTGGAGCACCTTCGCAGGTAATGACTCACTACCATTCCATTTATTTTCTCTCACACACACTCTGGCTCACACTGTTTTGTTTACAATGTTAAATTCTACACATTCCTGCTCTGCGGTGGGTTTTGGGTTAAAAGTTAATGGATATAATTTGGTAAAACCTGTTTCTTTTCAAATAAACCTGATGGACTGGAACAGGGTCACACTGGGGTCACATGATTGCACTGTTTCCATAGAACTTTGATGTGTGTGTTTAGGGATCTGGGTCTGGATGCCTTGTTGAAGAGGTGTGAGTGCATGTTGGAGAAGTTTCGTTATCCTGAGAGAGATCCGTGTTATCAGGCAATGGTGGGAACTGAGCTCTTCACACACACTGCGCTGGAGATGCTGCAGAACTATGACAGGTATACACAAACACGCAGAGTTTAGCAACGCCCACAAAACTACATATAAGGTAAAGCACATGGGTTGCTAGGATCATGAATAATCAACACTAAATCCTCTATCAGCGGAAGTTGTATTCTATGTATCTGCATAGAATATTCAGGAATGAAGTGCAGTGATGTGTACAGATATGATTTGAAGTCGATCAGGTTGAGGTTTGCTTCATTACACTCACATTTCTTCTCTCACTTTATTTACTTTTTTGCAGTTTTTTTCCAGATACAATACATCTCCTATTTAATCACTGTACCGAATCTCCTTCACAGCTATAGTGTCTCTGCACACTATTGTTAATTGCGTGTGTGTGTCAGAGCTGATTTCCTGCCCACACACAGTGTATTGAGATGCTAATGACCCCTAGTGAAAGCTGTGCAAAATTTACAGATGAATCACTGATAGGAGTGTGAGTGTGTGGCGTATCTCTTCCTGAATGTGAAACTCTAAGCTATTTGTCCCCCTCACTGTAGAATCCGGGCGGCGGTGGAGAAAGTCGAGTTGCTGTGGCAGCGTGTCTTCTCCAGTGCTCTTCTCCAACTTCGTGTCCTCCAGCTTCAGAGAGACGCTCGTCAGGTCACACTCCTTATACCTGTAGATTTTGGTTTTGTCTGAATGACCTAAACACACAGGCTGGCTTTGTTCAGTGATAAATGCAGATATGGGTGGAGTCTTCTGACTGTGTGGTGTTCATTACCTTTCTCGTCAGCTATGTTGAAGGAACGGTGACGTGCCGATTTTCGTTCCGCAGGAAATTGTGTGTTTGACTGCCTGCAGTCTAAGAGTGTGTGCTCAGTTCTAGCAAGATATTGCCTTTTGCTGGAGCTATATCGTTCATGTTATTACTAGACATTTGAGAGCTTACGGAAATTGTACTAAAGTAATATTACGATAGTCAAGACAGGAACCTTCTAATAGGTCTAATGCCAGGATATAATTAGAAGTTAAAGTTAGACAGAGCATGTGTGCATCTAAACACTCGGAAGAGGTTAGTTTTAACATTTTGAATTTCTCCACTAATGACCGAGTAATTAGTTTCATGACAGCAGTAATGTTGTTAATAGCATTAGCGTAAACACGTCATTCAGGTAATGTAGCATAACCTGATGTTGGTCCCTATTCTACAACAAGGATCTGGTATTATACATGCCAGTCGGTGGCTGACACAAAAGGTCAGTGAACGTGTGTTTGCTCCACTAGTAATTTATCCTGTTTGTGAATGGTTTCTGAAAGTCGAAGGATCCAGATGAAATGGCGCAATACCACTAGAAATTGTAGTGACAGACACCAGATCCAGCAAAACACGATTATGAAATATTAAAAATGGTGGGGTATGGTGGGGAGGATTATGTAACAAGGAGGAATTTATAAACACTTCTGATGTGTAGTGTCTACAGCGCTGTCTCCGCTTTGGCCTATTTACAACAGGTACATTATTTCAAGCGCCTCCACTTTTGTCAAACCTTTGGCTCTGAGCTGCCCTCTCATGGCTGTATTGTAACATCTGTTAATATGAAGGACTAGTGGAAAGTGGACAAAAATGATGGACTTGTAATTTTAAAATGTTGTTTGTGTGAAAAGCGCATAAATGAGCCTTAAACAGCAATATAATGAATTATAATCAAGTAGATATTTTAGTGTCATGGTGTTTATTGATTTCTGTCTGTCTTTCAGATTGTGTGTGAGATGGAATGTGTTACACAGAAGATGCAGGCGTACACACCAGAGACCCTTCGAAACTCTTATGGAGCTGAAAAACTGCGGCAGGAGTTCAACATGTCGGTTTCCACACAAGCCACGGTGAATAAGAGGAGGATTTTGTGTGAATTCACTGTCATGTTGATGTGAAATGTCAACTTAATCGCAAATCGCACTGCCATAGTCTAAATAAAAAAATGTGTGTTAGATGCTGGTGCGTCGTTCTGAGGACGTGTTAAGTGCTGTGTCGGAGATGGTGGTTTTCAGACAGAACCGGGAAGGACACCAGTGGATCAGTGAGTTGGAGAGATGGACAGATGAGCTCCGAGCAGCGATGGAGTTTCACAACAGGAACCTGAACACCATCTGCACCTTCCATCAATGCTACCATAAAGTACATTTGAATTATTTATTGGGTTTTTTTTTTTTTTTGTAGCTTATATACAGTCAAGTCACAATGTCACTAATTCACTCTCTGCTTGAGAGGGTAGGGGAGATGGGCATCAGTGTAGATCAACTAGGTGAGAAGGGATAAGTGGAAGGAGGGGCTTGCAGAAAAAGGGGTGGGATCAGGAAAGTGGCAAAGTGGTAGTGAAGGAAGATTTAGAGGAAGTGGAAAGATGGGGGGGGGGGGGTTAAGGATTGATATTGGGGATCGGTGGAAAGTAAGGATCAGAGTAGGAATGGCAGGATGCAGGGATTGAATGGGATGGCAGGAGCTGGGGACCTGGGGGGGGGGTTGGTGAATGGATGGTGTGGGTTGTTTCATTGAAGGAAAGGAAAAGTGTTGGAAAAGCTCATGGGGGGGGATCTAGATTATATAGAGGAGCTATATATTCGACTATATACTATAATTCCTAGGGCCAGGTGCTGATAAAAAGAATGGTGTGATGGATGTGTATGGAAACGGCTCTGAAGTGCATTATTGTCTGCGTTTGTGCTCAGATCCATACGTGGTACAACATGGCAGTGTGTGAGAACTTCCTGCAGGATCTTCTGTGGAGAACTTGCTCAAACAAAAATGGCCATGAGAGAACTCTTCTCTCACACAAGCAGAGTGATGACTTCTCCGTCATTAAAGAGTTTCTCAGATTACACCCGCCTCCTGAAGTGGATGAGCTAAAGCAGTTAGAACATCTGGCTGATGGCATACCTGATGCACACCTGGAGGATGCAGGAAAGCAGCTCGCACAGAGGTGACTATTTTGATGAAGGAATACTTTTCCCGTCATACTTTCTGCTTAGAACTAATGTGTTGTGTTTTGTAGGTGTAAGAGGTTACGCAAGTTGTTGACCTCTCCTGGTTCTGTGACGCTTTGTGACCTTCAGCTGGCTCTGCAGTGGCAGTACGAGTGTCTAAAGGGCAGAAATGACATGGATTCAACTTCTGCCTTGCATAGCCAGAAAAACATGTTTGCTCAAAGTGTTCAAGATTCACACAACACTCCACACTCTGTAAATATCAACGGTTTGACGAGACAGGATAGTCCAAGTTATCTTCCTCTCCTTAAGTCTGGAGTAAAGCCGCCATCCCTCAGCTCCTTTGATTCTGGATTTGATGGAGCAGGAAGTGGTCATCTTGAAACAGGAGGTGGGAAGATGTGCCAAGATGAGGCATCCCGACCAAAATCTCCTCATCTGCATGCTGGTGAAGAGAACCTGTCCAGCATATCTGAGGGTCTTGCTGAGGAGGAATCTCTCTTAGCCCCAAACATCCACATCATTCCAAATATGAGTGGAGAGTGTGTAAACTTGGAGATCACAGTGAAACGCTCAGCCATGCCTCCCAAAAACCCCTGGCTGAGTCTTCCTGTTGATGATCTGGAGAATTGCTACACTGTGATCATCTCCCCCAGCCAGCAAAGATCGTCCAGTAGCTGCAATCAGATAACACAGACCAATGATACAAGTGTGTGTGATTTTCAGGATCAGTGTACTGAGTGGAGCCCCATCCATAATGTTCTCTCAAGCACTGTTACAGATATAGGGCATGGTGCTGAAACATCAGAGAACATCCCCTCTCTTCTCTGGGACTCGTATGACCTCCATGACCTCATGCATGAGTCGGATAGCATGTTGCTTGGACGGCCGGAGAGTGAATGGGAAATAAAAGAGCAGCAAGAGCTCCAAGCCGTGGAGGAAATGCTGGTTCGAACAGCAGGAATCCTGCAAGAGGAGGAGAGCGTTCTTGCTCAGGAGAAGATCTTGGATGTTCTACTGGAGGCAGACAATCCAGACAAATTGTGGCCTCAATGGAATAAAGATTGCCAGGTTATGGCGATGTCATCCAGTGACTTGGCTGAAGCAGGTGTGATTGGATTGGATGATCTTGCCTCCACTAACTTTGGATATGATTTTTCTAAGGAAGGCCCAGGAGTTATTCAGAGTAGTAATCGTACTCCAGAACCTCATTTTGAACCAGGAAATGGAGGTCCTGATAAATCAGAGCTGTTGAAGGAGATGGAAAATCTGAAGATTTTGGAGGAGAAGATTGTTGAGGAGAACCTGAAAATCAGTGAACTGCATCGCAGTGAATCTGATGAACAAATGTCCTTGCGGAGACTCACTGAGGACCGGAAAAGGTTCCTTGAGAAATTGGAGCGAGAGAAGAAGGAAGTGGATGAAATGGAGAAAGACCTGAACAACGAGATGAAGAAAAGCAAGCTCAAAGGTCCAAGTAGGAGTCGGAAAATTGTGACGTGTTCCATTATGGGAAAAGCTTCAGTGCTGAAGGGTGATGAAGGTCTCCTGATGAACTGCAAAAGATCAACACAAGATGTACAAGCCCTTAGTCATGTGGAGCCATGTTCAGAGGAACGTGCCAGTCAACAACCTTCAGACATGGCTACAGGTGATCATGTTCATTATAAATGTTTAGATCCAGAAGCAACAGTCAATGTTAAATCTTCAAATGAAGATGCAGATACTTCCAGTAAAGACTGCTTAAACATGCCTTTAAGTTCTCAGGGTCAGCGGAATATTGAGACTGAGGATACCAAGTCAAACGTTCCTTCAGTCACAGATCTTTCCAATGATCAAAGTTCTATTAGTGAGGAACTAAAGAATCTGTCAGATCCTCCTGATACAAGAGAAGAGAAATGTTCACGCCTGGATCCTTCAGAAATCTTAGACACACCTGAGCAGTGTAATGACGATCCCTTAACATCTGAGAAAATATCGACTCCTGCGTTTGATCCTGGTGGTCCAACACCTCTTCCTCGACTGAATAAACCTAGAAGAATGGATTTGGCAGAAAATACTTCTCATGCTATAAATCAAACGGCCATTTCCACATCTTTAGCACCATCTGTTGCTCCAAAACCAAAAGAACGAAAAAATCCTCCACCTGGAATATCACCTTTGGAGCTCCAACACCATAATACCAACAATAACAACCTTCACACTGTGGTTCTCAATGTTGCTTCAGAGAATATGCCTGAAGAACCCAGAAGGTCTGAAAGTCTCAACAGTGCTGAAGACCAGTACCCTGAGGCATGGTGTGAGCTTCTCTCCAGAACTCAGTCACCTCTGATTGAAACGTCTGAGCCTTGTGGATCAGTGGAGAACAGCGAGGCTGGAATTCACGTTAGCCATTGTGACAGTGCTGTAACAAGACTTGTCTGCAGATCACCGGTCCAGAAACAGCTTCAGATCTGCATTAGAGAGGTTTGGAGTTGATCTTTGTGTAGAGTTTTGTGCTTAGCTTATTCACAATTCTGGACAGTTGGAGCCAGAGCAGAATCAGGGTCAGTATGGCGTCATGTTTTGTGCATGCTGGTTATTTTGAGTATGTTTGGTCGTTCCCCCCCCCCCCAATACCTCCTTTTACAATATGGATACAATCACCGTAGTTTACTTCTATAAAGTACTCCATACAATGGAAGCTCTGTTAATTCAATAAGGACTGGGGAACATGGGGCTGATCCCGTTTCCCCCCATATTGATGTGCTAAAGACAGTTAACATGCTAACTAGATTTATGAGTTATATTTACATTATGTATATTTATTTTAGATGTAATTACCTTCAGTGAGGAGGGTTTCACTGGTTAGTTTTTCTTTGTAAGCAGGATTGTGCAAAATTTTACCTGATTCCCATGAAACTTGGTGAAAGATTGTCGCTCGGGCCACAGGAGATCCCATTACAAACTGAAGCGTATGAGTCTCAGGGCGGGGCTACAGATGTATTATTTTTATGCTGTGGTGGCACCTCTGTCAGTCCATCCACAAACTTCAAAATGCTTCTCCCTTATTTCTTGACCGATTCCGGTTTTATTTGTTTTTTGATGGAACGAGTTGTGGGTTTTTACTATTCCACTCGTACATAAAGCTGCTTTAGCTGGGCCATTTATAGTGATCAGCTCCATGCATCCTTTTCACTTCTATTCCCACAGGCCTTAAGCATATTTTCCTGTTTCATTCTTTTGCCTGCAGAATTAATGTTTTTGAAAGTTGCTCATGTTTGCGCTCAAATACCGCACATTTATCAAATGCAGTACAACACAAATCGAATTTTGTGATGGTTGTTGTGATGTATTGCGTAATTTTGTCTTGTACGGGCATCGGATGAGCACTATGACGTTGTTATTGTTTAGCAGTGACAAAATGTATCCAGTGTAGGAATATGATGACTCCATTTGAGTACCAGCAATGATTAAGTTGCAAAAAGAACTGGTCTCTTGCTTTTAGCAACTTTTTTTGTGTGTGTGTGTGTGTTTCTGGTATTTGTTTCCTGTAGATGAGTGATTTTGAGACCCCTCTGGTGCTGGACACTGGTTCTGGTTTGGTGAAAGCTGGATTTGCTGACCAAGACCTGCCTACCACCATCTTCCCCACTGCCATTGGCATTCCCAAATATGAGGTAATGTGTGTAAAGCCGTTGCAAAATTCAGGTAGAAGTGACATCACTAGTATTTAGATATGTAATCCCTCCTGTGCTAAACTGGAGGCCGAGTTTGTTCTCTGCTAACGGGGTTCTAGAGAATGTGTAGTTTAAAAGTCTGTTGGCTGTGCAGGAGGTGATGAGTGGCAGTGTGGAGCGTGGTGTGTATGTGGGACACGATGCCCAGCACATGAGGGGTGTGTTGACACTTCATTACCCAATGAGGAACGGCGTCGTCTCCAACTGGGATCAGATGGAGATGGTGAGGTTTTTGGCTAGAAGCGAACCACTGCTAATAAAACAAACTCGTAGATTAGAGTTGCCTATACTCCCTCCCCCCCAAACTTGATAATGTTTCTACTCTTGTGTGCAGATCTGGAGTCATGTGTTTGAGCAGTTGCGCGTGTGCAGTGAGGATCACCCTGTGTTGCTGACTGAAGGCATGATGAACACGCATGAGAACCGTCAACGTTCCATCCAGCTCATGTTTGAGGCATTTAATGTTCCTCTTGCGTACATGGCAATGCAACCTGTACTGGCACTGTATACCACCGGACGCACCACTGGTACATGCATGCACAACAGCCTACATATTCTGTTTAGTGTGAGAATGTTGTGTGCTTATTCTTTGAGAGCTGTTTGTAGGTGTGGTGTTTGACTCCGGAGATGGTGTGAGCCACAGCGTCCCCGTGTTTGAAGGTTACTGTTTACCGCATGCTGTTCAACGTTTTAATCTGGCAGGAGCCGATGTCACGCTGTACCTCAAACAGGTGCAAACCCAATCCTTTTACAAGTCTCACCTGAGACAACCACAGAATTAATGACCTAAAGTGTGTGTGTGTTTTAGTTGTTGATGGAGCAGGGTGTGTGTATGCGGACATCAGCAGAGATGGAAATTGTGCGTGAGGTTAAAGAAAAATGCTGCTGTGTGGCTCTAAACTATGAGCAGGAGCTTAGTAGAGGAGGTGGAGCCAGTGCACCTGTATGTTACACTCTACCTGATGGACGGGTCATCTCCTTGACAACTGAAAGGTTCAGGTAATGTGTGTATGGGGGGGGGGGGGGGGGGGGGGGGGGGGGGGGGGGGTATTCATAAACCGTTAAACCGTGGTGTGCTGGCAAATCATTTTTATTTAAAATCTTCAGAGCGCCGGAGATTCTGTTCAGGCCGGAGCTGATTGGTCAGGATTATTATGGGATGCATGAGAGCATTTTCAAATCTGTTCTTCAGTCGGATATTGACCTGCGCAGGGACCTGGTGGGAAATATTGTTCTGTCCGGTACGGGTATACAGCGTTCTGAAGTACTTCTGTAAAGTGATATTGGAATTTATTATTTTTTTTTAAATAATTGAATCATCGATGTTCTCTCATGGTGTAACTCTCATATCTTAAGGTGGGAACACGCTGCTGTCTGGCCTTCCTGAGCGTCTGCAGTATGAGGTCCAGCGTCTTGCCCCTGCAGGTTTGGGTCCGAGGGTCAAGGTCATGAGTCCTAGCGACCGAGATTTCTCTGTGTGGAGAGGAGGTGCTCTGCTTGCCAGCATGCCATCATTCTGCTCTGCCTGGATCAGTCAGGATGAGTATGAAGAATTTGGACCCCAGATTGTTTTTAGGAAGTGTTTCTGAGCTGCTCTGTGGGACCTCCTGCTTCAAAGCCTTCAGGAGTCACATGGGTAGAGCATCTGACTGCACGGGTTTAAAGAATGTGGAGAATTTGTCTCCGGACTTTCTCAGGGTACATGCTCTCACTGTGAGGAACAACTGTAGGGTTCTGCTTTATCTTGGAAAATCTCCCAGGGGATCAATGCTTAGTCCTTTGTGTGTAAAGAGTGCCCTCTGCCGGATGCACCTTATTAAAGCTTGCTTTCTTCTCTTTCTTGGGGCGCTCTCTTCAGGATGTTTCTAAGCACAGTTTTAAGAAACGAACCTCACAGCTCTGTTCAGGAAATGTTTACAGCCTGATCTGGATGGAGCAGCCTTTTAAAGGCTTTTTCTCAACATGCCATTCAGATTTTTTTTCCTGTGTATCATGGTGCCAAATTTAAATTTCTGAAGTGATTTTTTAAAACTTGTTGCTTGTTTTCTGTGTATGTTTGTGTTTCTTGAGCTTTCATGTCTAAATGAAGGATGAAATAGTGAAGATGTAGAGATATAATTTATATATACACATTCGTATTTTGGTCACACCTCCATAACATCTTCAAAGTATATATTTTTATAGTAATGGACCTGTGTCGTCTGAGTATTTATGTGAATTTAAGCTAAAGGTATTAATGTTTACTTGTTGTACTTTTTAAATGTTTGGGGGGTTTTTGGCTCCTGAAAGGAGATGAAGATGAACAAACATTACACCTTTACACAGTTGCATCCTTGAACATGTGCCTGCGTCACCTCAAACACTTTACTCCTGGTTTATTATTTGTGTGCTGTGTGGATAAATACATACTGGTTTGGTCACATGACGCATGGTACGCTGTAAAAGGTTTTATGATCCTCACACTATATTGTACATATGGATATTCCCTGCTGTCTCAATCCAAACTCCTCTTGGTCTGATTTATTTTTTTTCCACAGGGTTTTGTGTGTGTTTTTTCACATTGTGTGTATGTCTAAATGTTCACTGGGATTGAAGTGTGATGTAACTCTGATGTGAATATTGCTGTTACCAGAGGACAAAAGGTCATGGGTCAAAAGGGGATGGTTGAGGATAGCTGCTGTCCAGAAACATTCATGGTTTTCTCAAGTCTGAATCTCGCGCACCACTGTGTATATTGGCCGTGATTTTAAGTAATAAATATTTTAATCCTAAATGGCTTGTTTTCCTGTGTGATCTTTAACTAGCATTAGCACATAGCTGCGCTTGTAATCATGTTCTCATGCATACATCTTCGCCCTTAGCAAAAAGTAGTTTATTCAAGTGTACTACAAGTATACTAATTTTATACTAAAACTGACACAGTATACTTGAAGTTTACTTATACTATGTCTTAATAAAATAAACTAAGTATACTTTACCACTCTACAGACTTCAGACACTTTTTCTGACTGAGTTACAGGGACACTTTTTGCCACTTTTGCACATAGTCACTTTACTGACTAACTACTAGTAAAGTCGTCTGCAATAAAATAATCACACTCTATATTACATTTGCATTCCATATATTTATATATATACACATGTACATATATATTTGTATATTGTATCCGATATTTTCCTCAGATGTATATTTTATTATATATTTATTTTATTATTTTATTCTATATTTTTCCTATTTCTATCCATTGCCTTTATATAGATTTCATATTTATCTGATCCTTGCTCTTTTGTTTTTCTCCTTGTTACCTGATCTTATTGTTTATTTAAATGCAAATGAGGGATAAGCATCTTGCTCAAGGGCCCCACAGTGGGAGCTTGGTGGTACTGTGGCTGAACCCCTGACCTTCAGAGCACTAATCCAGAACCTTAACCACTGCCATGTTACACGTGGACAACATGTTTAGCTCAGAGTACGATGGTCCCGGTTGGGCAAGGGTGTTCCTGTGTGGAGTTTGCATGTTGTCCCCGCGCTTGCCCTGGTTTCCTCGGTGTACTTCAGTTTCCTCCCACAGTCCAAAGACAGTAAGACTAAGCAGTTAAATAAATGAATGAATAAATAATAACTGGCAAAAGTTAAACACTAGAAATAAAATTTTCTGATACCATGACTTAACCCTAAATAAGCAAAGTATCAGACTTTATGTCTTGAGTAGACTTTTTAAAATTCCATGTTATAGCAGAAATTCTCTAACTTTTAAGTAAAGATATATTTGAGCTATAATCTTACAAACAACTTTGGAGTAATTGTATTATCCACCTCTGGTTAATGCACTACTGTGTCGTAGTTGAGCTTTTATTTTGAAAATCGCCGCCATTTTGGAAGGGTTGTTCAGTGCCGGTAGTTTCCGGTTTGACAGTGCGAGCAGGTCCACGTGTGTTGAGCTGCACGAGTGGAGGAGTGTAAAATGGCGCAGTCGGGGGGTGTATTGTAAGTTTATTTATTTATTATTTAGTTATTATTGTTTTGTTACTTGAATTCACACACCTGAATGAATACAGTGCACTTTAAACTCAACATGGTGTCATGTGATCAGTTAGCTACTGGCTAAAGCTAACCAGCTGTAAACATTGGATTGGGTTGAAGGAGCAGGAAACATGAAGTTCTTCAGGGTTTTCATTGATGCTCTTCTCACTGGGATAAAGCTTGGTTATTCATTTATTTGCCAAATCGCTTTAATCCTGTCAGGAAGGCTGGAGCCTAAGCGAGGTACACCCTGAACAGTTTGCCAGACCATCACAGGGCAACACACACTGACACCCTGGGGCAATCTGGAGCAGCCAGTTAGCCTATTGTGCATGTTTTTAAACTGTGGCAGAAAACCAGACCACACAAGCATGAGGAGAACATGCAAACTCCACACAGAAAAGTGCCCCCGACAAGCCCGGGTCTCGAACCCAGTACCTTCGGGCTGTGAGCCAGATGTGTTCACCACTGCACCAGCGTACCGCACAGCGTGGTTATTATTTACGCTAAGTATTACATTTTTGGCTCTGTGTAGTGTGAGGGTGTTTTTTTGGCATTGTGTCCGTAACAACAGTGTGTACTATATATGATATGTGAAATTTTGTTCCTAAACTCTTCATGAAGGAGCTCCTGCTCTGAAACCCCTCTGAGGACTAACAATAAAGAAAACAGGATTAAAAGCATAACGAATTAAAAAAAAAAACCCTACAACACCACCAAGAACATGAATAGAGAAATAAAAGGGTTAACGAGTGATATGCTGGGATTAAAGACAAATCAGAGAATTAAAGGGGGAAGAATTTTTTTTGGGGGGGGGGGGGGGGGAAAAGGAGGAAGGTAAAGAAGAGGTGGAGAGAAAAAGAGTGGATGTTCTTGTTCTGTGATGAGTGAGTAAAGGACCTGTAGTAATCATCAATTTTCATGTTATTGTCATTCACAGGAAACCAAAGACGAGGCGTTCTAAGCGCTTCCTGCAGAGCAGAGAACCCAAACTCACAGAGAACTCCAAGAATGCCATGATCATGAAGGGAGGGAACACAAGTGAAACCGTCACACACGCTCTCAAAGACATAGTAAGAGTCTGTGTAGCGAACTATGATGTGCAATCTCTTATGTTCTACTGCAGCAAGTCGGAGTCAGAATTCTCATAAAGTGGTGCTTGAAAGTTTTCCATAGTTCAAATTCAAATTTTATTTGTTGCATACAAATTATACACAGTACAATATGTAGTGAAATGCTTAGTACGACTGTCCAAAATGTAAAGAATAAACTATCAGAGTAACAAGAAGAAAAGAACAAAAGTCAGATAAATTTAAAATGCAAAAGGATAGAAATAAGAAAATATATAGAATTAAATAAAATAAAATATACATATGAGGTATGTTTACCTCGGTAACAATCATATGTTAGCATATTATGTTCATATGTTAGCATGTTAACAGTATATGTATGTATACCTAAGTAACAATCATATGTTAGCAAAGCATTTTATGAATGTTACTATGATTTGGCTAGAACTTAAAAAAATTCCTGTCAATGTCTGAGACTGAGAACTTTTCAACAATAAACTCATAGTTGCAGAAACATTATCCTGCCAAAACATTACTCTATTATCTTTATATGTAGAAACATTATTGCATATTCTTCTTTTAAACAAATTAAATTCAAATGCAAATGTAAGTTCACTTTGACCTTTTGTTTTTAAAGCAATAAAATTTATCTGGTCGTAAGCATAAACCTCGATTATTTTTCCTTTTTTTGGTATGGAATGGTTAAGGGGCACCAAACATAATATCTGATTATTCAAAATAAACTTTTTCCTAGTAAATTTAATTGTTTTAATCAAAAGAGGTCAAGTGGACTTTTGAAGTATATGCTAACTTCTTATTCTTAACTGGTTATAACTTCCCTCTGATAATTCGAATGAAATTTTTTATCGAATTTGATATATTTGTGGTGTGAAACAGATAGCTGCACTACAGATCCATCGTGTCTGGAAGGAGAAGGCGAGGCACCTGCTCACAGTCTACCCGCCAATGGCAAAGACCTCCTTCTGAAACTTTTACAGTGGACAAACTACAGGCCTTACCAATGAGATGTCCATTCAAGGATCCCGTCATTGTGGGAGGAGCGAAACACCAGCCTAACCATCTGATGACCTTTGTACACAGTTTGAAAAGTCAGATGCCGATTTAGAATGTAATCAGATATGAATATTAGTCTTGTACTTTAACAATTGTAATTGAATATGCTTTTCTCCGATAAATAAAGTCACTCTATGTGGTGCTTTAACACTTTAACAATACTTTGTTTGTTGTTTTCATGACTTTATCATTCATTCATTTATTCATTTTCTAAACTGCTTAATCCTAATTAGGGTCGCGTGGAGGCTGGCGCCCATCTCAGCCGACTCTGTATATATTAGGGCCCAACAGTGACAGCTTGGTGGTACAGGGGTTTGAACCCCTGACCTTTTAATCTGTAACCCTAAGCCTTAACCACTGAGCCACAACTGCCTCTTAACCACAAAAGACCCAAACCCGAGTGTTGTACATCTTGTCATTTCTCCACACTGCTTCTATTACTTACCGCCAGATAACTACTAAGCTTGATCTATGTCTTCAAACGGGAAGAACTTTGGTGAAAGAGTAATACCCAGTGGTCCTCATATGAGGATTTTATATACAAGACTTACAGACAATGTAATTGGGTGGAAATATAATGTCCCTGTATGAGGACAGGTTAATAAGACAGGTCGTAAGAGGTTAATAGGTCAAACACAGTGTACAGTAGCCACTGAGATAAACAACACACACACACAAAAACAAAAATAGACCGCAGGGGTCAAAGGTTAAAGTTGATCTATATCTTCCTTTAAACCCTGAGATTAAAACAGCCACTGATTTAATACACAATAAGAATATCATATAAAAGGGTGTAGAAATGGCTGTTCAACTCTATTACACAAAGAGATATGTATAGAAACCATACTCACATGAGTACTTTTGGAATAGTGAAGGAAGTGAAGGAA
>JAOUQZ010000024.1:257070-269333 GCA_028564935.1 Neosilurus hyrtlii
CACACTCATGCACACTCATGCACACTCATGCACACTCATGCACACTCATGCACACTCATGCACACTCATGCACACTCATGCACACTCTTACCCGGGGCAAGGTATGGTACCAGCTGAGCACATCAACTCCAATCAGGCTGAAGACGCGAGCAACAGGCGGGAGGATCTGTTTGGTGATGTAGTAGGTGGCGTTGAGTCGCAGTGAAGGATCCTGCAGTACCTCTAGGGGGCGCCGGACCAACTGGATCAGAGGAACTCCAGGAGAACCATACACTATGACATACGGCACTCGCTCGCCGATCCGCGGCTCCAAACGACGGTCATATGCCATCATCCTCCTGAGAGATACGGAGAGAGAACAATCAGGAGTGCACTGTGGAAAAGTCCAGAACCTAAAGGATCCTGGAACTAAGAAATCAGAGGTAAAATCAGTGTGATAAAATACCTGGTGAGCTCCAGTGCAGGCACACAGGCTCCAGGCCTGTAGGAGGCACTACCACGGTACTCTTTTGCAAAAGTCAAGTCCTGTACACTCGCTCTGCCTTCCAGAACCTTCACACACTGCCTCTGGACGTACTGCTTCACCAGAGAGATATCCCTCGTCTCGAACAACAACTTCACCGAGCGCTCCAGGATCTACACAAATCACACACACAAAATTAACGAGTGTTTGACTGACAGGTGATCTTGCACACACTGTAGTAGCTGGTTACCTTGGAAACTGCAGGACAGCCGTCACGACGTACAGTCTCGATGCCTTTGGCGTCAAACACCGGATCCTTCTGATCCACAGACTCGTACATGTAGCCCACATATCGCTTTTTAGTCTGTAACACACACGGCAGGTACACCTGCGCACATCCACACACACGCACACACACACACACACACACACACACACACACACACTCCATTAATATAATTTTTATCGACATATTAACCTGTGTGCACATGCATTTTACCTTCTCAAATTTGAGCTTTATGGGTTTGGGGTTCGTGGCAGTCACCGCTTCCGCAATTTCACTACCGATCTTAAATGCCTGCTCTTTAGTCGCCCCCTTCAACAACACAAACATACTGAGGGGAAGTGGACGCAGGGAGACGGGGTGGGGGGACGGGGGAGGGGGAGAGAGGAGGGGAATAATTTCAACCAACAATTTTCTCATCATCACTGGAAAGAGTGTGTGTGTGTGTGTGTGTGTGTGTGTGTGTGTGTGTGTGCGTACGTGCACATCCTTACCTGTCAGTGTCTCCATACACTACTCGTGCCCCCCATTTCTTGGTGTCGTTAACAAGTTTGATGGCTCTCTCCAGTGTCTCTCTGGCTTTGTGTACGATGCTGTCTCCAAGCTGCATAAACACACATACACACGTTAAAATTTTATTTTCACTAATGAAAATATAGTGTGTGTGTGTGCGTGCATGTGTGCGCGTGCGTGTTTCACCTCCACACTAGGCATGCGTCCGGAGAAGTTAGCGGCCGTGTAGCCGAAGGTGACGTTAGCAATTAGCTTAAGGCCGTGTTGCCGAGCATCTAGGAGACGGAGCAAAGCTTCATCACCCCTGTATGACTTCATCACAGATTTCACCATAAAACGAGTGTGTAGGATCTCCTCCAACATCCGGGGCAGCAGACCTTTACGCACTGATGCCTGCACACACAGAGTATCGTACACGTATCACTGTTATAATTAAGTGGAGGTATGTTATTGAGACAGCTGGTTCTTAGCATTTAGGGGTGTGTTATACCTTAACAAAGGCGACTCCATTTGGAGAGATGTTGATGTCACTACGGAGCTGATACAGAAGATCCGGAGGAACACGCAGAGACGTACAACCAAATTTAAACTCATCAGAACTGGGTGAGAGAGGGAGAGAGAGATTACTGAGGAGTTATCAGTTCTCTGTTGTGTATCTAAACATTTTTAACACAAAAAAAGGAACGGAAAGAGGGTAAAACTTAGAGGACAGTGATATCCTCAGGATAGTGTCATAGTAGATGGAGGTGTAGCAGCTCACGTTCCAAGACTGTGGGTGTGGCCGAGGCACGTGGAGTAGCAGTAGTTGTAGGCGATGACGATAGATGGATAGAGAGACTGGAAGTCGAGCACCAGGACTGAGTTGCTGTAGAAACGTGACTCAGGCTCCATCACCAGCGGGATGCACTGAGGTGCCCTCTGCTGGGCTCGCTGGGACACGCTTGGGCTCACCGCTATAAAGTTCAACGGCTTAGCAATGCGCATCATCATCGACTCAACACGGTACTGGGGGTTGGGGGGAATAAAACTCAACATAGTGTACTTAAATGTCATTAAGCAATAAGAAGGTGTGTGTGTGTGTGTGTGTGTGTGTGTGTGTATATACACACACCTGTGAGCCACGTGTCAGTACGTGGTAGAACTGAATCCCAAATACTCGCGCAAACTCACTGGTGCGTCCCACGATATCCCTCTGCTGTAGGAGCTGCATCACACCACACACACGGCTCATATAGTGGTCCACCACCTTCCACCTGAGACCCACACACACACCAAGCCAAATGCAAAAAACAGCAGAAACTTCCATACATTCCTAAAGTTTCATGTTGACTCAGCTGATGTGTGTGCATGTTTCTCTACAAACAGCTCTATATGCATTTGCATGTCTCCGCTCTGCCTAAGCATGTCTATGAATTCAACGCTGCGTTTATGTCTTCACCTCAGCACAAATATCTCCACACCTAAGTATATACAGTCTCGGAAAGCCAAAGAGACTTGGTGTCTCAGCATGTAAGTTTTTGTGCACATGTCTGTGTGTGAAAACGTCTCGGTGTCTGAGATTGCACTCATGTTCTCACCAGTAAAGATGTGTATTGTTGTCTGAAGGTATGTAGTGCTATATAAAAGCTGTGTATTCTTACCTGTACAGGTGTGTAGTGTGATCGAACCAGTCAGAGAGTGTGCGGTGTGTGTAAAGAGGGAAACGCTGGTGCAGCAGGTGAAACGCCACATTCTCAAAGGTGTAGTTATTCAACGCTGTCTGTACCACACACACACACACACACACACACACGTTAATTATAAATATTTTATGCACATTTATAAAATATCACTGCATATGAGTGACTGACCTCGGTCTTCATGATCCTCCACAGGTTAATGGTGATGCGCCCAACGAGGTGGATCTCCGACATCACCTCAGTGCCATACTCATCTTTATCTTCGGTGAAGCGGTTTTCCTTCGCATCACCTGAGGAGAAAATCTCTTGTTACCCATAATTCACTGCATATCTACCATAAACATCACACTCTGTGAAGAACACTCAGTGCCACACCACATCTCAGTTACTCAATTAAAAACTCAATCTGTGTTCATTAATGATCGACTGTTTAATATCTAAATTAACGTTAACATAAAGGGGACAGCTCTCTCCACCCCCCCTCCCCCCCCGCCCCCACCCCTCCCGTTTTACTGTACCTGGAACTCTGGAAATTTCTTGGCCCAGAGGTACACCGAGTGCTGATGCTCGCTGTAACAGGTAACCCCAAGAGTGCATCTGAACCTCATAACCAACCAGAATATCAGGATCATACCTACACACACACACACACACACACACTTACTTACAGTGTGTTCAGGAGTAAACACTCTGTGTTGTGATGACATCAGTGCTTTCTTACAATCTCATTACTTTGGAGATTTCCTCAAACAGCTCCTTTTCATCTACAGTGTAAATGACCTGCAAATCTGCAATACCAGATCTGACCAGCAGAGGTGCAGTGTTCCTTGTGCCTGAAAATCACAGCATGCGCAGTTTAAAAAGAAAATTAGTCAGGCCTCCTCCACCTTGTGACGGATACAGAGTGAACAAAGGAATGCACACCTTGTCTTGAGGACGAACCGTGTTCATCGATGACAATAGCACCTGTTATTTGTTTTTTCTCTGATTCAGGAAACGTACTATCTGAGCTGAGACAGAAAAATAAGGCACAGATGGGGTCGAATTCTGGGTCAGGCTCCAAATCGCGGCGTGTCCGAGCATGCAGCTCCAAACTCATCACTGTTAGGTGCTGCACCTGAGGAAATTCAGTTTAGCACCAAAATTTGGAAGATTAGAAATAACAGGAGGTTGTTCTGACTGTTAATTCTGAATTTTTTTGTTTCCATCAACAGCACATTCCTTTTAATGACGAATAAATTAGTTTGTATCCATTATGAGACCCTGGGAGCTTAACAAGCTTAGTAACATTTGCATTACAGGACATTTGCATTTGCATTACAGGACTTGTTGAAAATGAAGCAGGGACCTTACCTCATGCAACGCTTTAGCTTCCTGTAGGTTCTGCATGCCGACTTTAAACCCGTAAGAGTTGCACAGTGACGGACCCTCGATCTGAGAGTTATCCCCTTTAGGTACATTGAGACCTGTGAACTGATTCTACAGGAAAAACAATTTCACAACTGAGTCTAATTGCTAACAACTCTTCAGAATAATAACTGATGTGTTACTATAACAGGACCAGCATGCTCTTGCTGACCAGACCTTCATTTGTGTTGTGAGCAATACTCGACGTAGCGCACTCGTGTTGCTGTTTCGTCTATGCTGGAGTCTCCTTGATTTCGGCTCTATACCTGGAAAATGGTTTAGACCAAATGTGATTTGAGATGGCTACCTAATCAGGGTGTTTGTTATATTACCAAGTGTACTACAACTGTGTATGGCAGACCATATGCAAGTGATTACCTTCTGATCCCGGACTGTTCTCAAGCTCACAGGCTTCTTTGCTTCTCCTCTTGCTGAGGATAGGGGTGCTGTGGAGGAGGGAGGGACTTGAATTCTCCACATCCTGTTCTTTTATAGAAAATGGGGATGGAGTGAGAAACTGCTTTGGTTTAATGCTTTCTGGTGAGACAGGATCAATGGAGCTACTTAGCCTGGGGGATGTAAACCCAACTCTCAATTCCTGCTTGTTCTTTTCTGGCTCCATGTTTTCTGATGTTTCCTGCCATGGTGGCAGGCCAGTCGGGTCTGGAGATGGAGTCTGTTTGCAAGAGGAGGGAGATGGGGACTCCATCACACTGATTTCATCCTTCATGGCATATTTCAGCTCCTTTGGACTGTTAGAGGTACTTGCCCCTACTGGAGACATACTGAGAGGCAAAGTTAACTTGTTCTTCCTGAGAGTCTGCAATGCTGACACCTTCTTAGATGCTTCATTCTGCCCCTGAGACAGACGCAAACAACTTTCTAGCTCCTCGTGTTGTACTGGTTTATCCCTGTCCTGGACTGATGTCACATTTTGTGCACCAAGTCTTCTTTTCCGATCTCTCTGAAGGCACTCAAATTGTCTCTTAGCTTGGAGCCATAGTTGTACTCGTTCCCGGCTTGGAGCACTTTTGCAAGGCACTAGAATGACCTGACCACTAGCAAGTGATGGACTGCTCCGTTCCTTTTCATCTTTGGTCAAGTTTGAAGACTCTGCACCATGGGAAGGTGAAGATCCCGGACGCGTCATTGCAGAGAATACAGTTTTCCAGAACTGCAGACCTTCTTGTGATAAGCCACCAACAAATTCTGTCAAATCTTCTGCTAACCTTGTTTCCACAATTAGCTTGCGTCCAGCAATCTCTCTGTGTGGAGAAACAGTACAAACATCATTTCTGTACTGGTAAACATTTTTGTCAAAAAATATGGATAGTTATCCAATATTGAAAAACAAAGTAGTGGCAAACTTACCTTGGCCTCAAAGGAACGTCAGAGGGATCACTGCAGAAAGGTTCTTGATAGGAGGCCTCTGAAAGTTTCAGCTCCTGCAGAGTAGAGACAATCTCTTCCCGATTAGGAGGGGACATTAAGGGCTTGAGAATATGAACTCCTGCACTCTTTTGAGCCTGACTGCCACTCCTTATTTGTGAAAGAGAGCTGATGGACCTTGGGGAACTGCTGGGAGTTGTTGATGTCAAAACCTCACTACCGTCCAGCAGATCCCCTGTTGGGGATGCACCATCGTTAAAGGAGACAGATGTAAGGGGTAAAAAGTGGTCAGGACCTAACAAGAGGTCACTTTTCTCACAGTGAAAGTCTTGAAAGTGGCTGCCATGCATTTTGGCCAATGAAAATCCCCAATTTCTGTTTCTCAAACCCTTCTCAGAGTCCAGCAGAGACAGGGCAAACTCATTTGATAAACCAATGCGGTCTCCACTACAAGATCTATCAAACAGCTCTGGGCTAAGTGGCCTATCTGATTCACGAATGCAATTCTCTACATGATCTAGGTCCTTTTCTTGTCTGTTTTCCAAATCCACAGAGGACACTGGTTCCTGTTTGATATCACTGAGGAACTTCTGAGGCAAGTTCTTGTCTGTCAAAACAAACTGGCTACCGGAATACAGACCAGAGAAGTCGGCCTGGCTGACAGCATTAATGTCAAAACTGTAATTATGAGGAACCTCAGGAGACAAGCTATCTTCAATGGAGTAGGAGCTGTCAAACCCAGGATCAGACAAAAACACAGGGCTACCATCTGAAAGCACAGGTTCTAATTGAATGTACTCTTCTGGTTTGTCATTCTTTCCTTTCCTACTTCTTGGCTTAGACTTACTTGTTACTGATGTTCTTGAGATTCTGGGCTTTCTTGGTGTCGCTGAAGATGCTCTTTTAGGTTTTGCAACATCAGAAGTTTGTTTAGTGTTAGAAACATTGTTTAATACTTTATTTTCCTGAGAGGACTGTCCCTCTTTGAACTGTCTTTTTTGGAGCAGTGCCTTCAACACTGCAATGCCAGAAGGCATCTCTGGACGAACTGGAGTCTCTCCATTCTTTGGCACTGACTGGAGTTCAGCAAGATCCTTTTGAGGTCCATATGTTGAAACATTCAGGGATGTCATAATCTCAGGGGTTTGAACAGTAGAGGCCGCTACCTTCTTTTTGGATTGACGTCTCCTGGGCTTGGCACGCATCTTTGGGTCTGGCTGTGAATAATGAATATCAGATGATTGTTCTCCACTACAGGTTTCAGGTCTTAATCCACATGGCCTGGTTCCTTCTTCACTTACACTGAGTAAACTTGGATCGGGGTTACTATGCTTTATAACCGAGCATGGGTATCCAGTGTTCTTCTCATCTGAAAGAGTAGCAGCATTTTGAGAAGACTGAGAACCTTGTAGTGAAGCAGGAACACTGATGACCTTTTCATCTACAGTGTTCATCTGGACCAACTCTGACTTTGATTCAGTGGTACATGGTAGTGCTTCAGACTCATCACTGACATGAAGACTGTTCTGGCAGGAACCTGGATGCTGATAAGGAGTCAAATCATCAGATGGGGTTTGTGTTGGTGGAAGGTCATCAGCTGGATACAAAGTCTGTGAACTATTTTGAGGCTCTGTAACTACAGAAGATCGGTCCAAATTCTCTACCTTTTTCTTCTTTAAAGTCCTCCTGGTTTTCAGAGATGGAGATTTACTATTGTTACTTTTCCCCCCAATATCAATGTCTTTCTTTGGTTTTCTCGAAGCTCTACAGCTGTTCTTTTTTATTTGCATGTCTTCAGGTAGTGTAGATTTACCCTCAGAAGGCTTAATAGTGGTTTTAGTTTTTTGTTTTGGACTTTCTACAGCAGGTTTTCTTGGCTTAGATGTCCTGCCCCTACTACCATAATGGGTCCTGGACAATCCTACATATGATGAGCTAAGACAAGGATCGCTTTGAGGGTTTTTCAAACAAGCATTAGACTCAGACTCTAAAAGAGGGTCAGTAGGAGACCAGCATCGAGGTGGGGTTGGGTCAGTTGGACTTGGTGCTCTCTCAGAAAGATAACCCAAATCCATCATCACATCAGAATATTCCTTGCAGAAGTCATCCGTGAGGTCATTATAGCAAGGACTGGGAGTGGGCAGTTTTGGTAACAATAAGGTTTTAATCTTCTTAGACTTACTGATTTTGCTGCGTTTTACCAAACCTGTTTTTGGAAGGTTGTTCATTTTCCCTGATTGGGGGGTAACCCTGGCCTTCCTTTTGGGGTGCTTCTTTACCTTTGGTTCAGGAACAGGGTATCTGACAGCTGTTGACTCTGGGACCTTCGGCCAAAAATCTTTCAGAGGGGCAAGTTTATCATAATGCTCAAGTTTCTGGGGCGTTAATACCACTTGTGGCTCATCTGCTTTAATCCTGGCCATCTTTACTAACATGTTCTTCTGACCTTTAAACCTGTTGATTATAATGTATTTGATGATGACTGGTGGCTCTTTTTTGGATAACTTCCTCTTTTTTCGACTAGTATGAATTAATGAGTTTTCTTTAGGATTGTTGGCTTGTTTCAAAGCAGAAGGACTTGACTGATCACCATCCTCACTATCATAATTCAGGATTTTACGTTTTGTGCGCAATGTGTACTTGCTGCCAGGTAAACTAGACAACTTGGTGCACGCTATTTTGTCAGGAAGATCTGTCAGACTTTCCTCAACAGAACCGAGAGCTAAAACTTTACCTACATCATCAGTTTTTGTTAAACCACAGGTTTCAATCTCAGCATTTTCCTTAGGTTCCTTGCTTGACTGAAACGGTGCGATTGAGGTAAAACCTGCAGCAACCACAGATTTGGACGTTTGACAACTTTCAATCAGACTTGCCTTTTTTTGGCTGTTCCTTTTCCTGCTTAACTTCATTCTTGACCTTTTTTGTTCAAGATGATCCAAGCTACAACCACTATCTGTCTTACCTCCGAGCTGCTTCTTCACAGGCCTTGAGAGGCAGTTTGACAGAATAACACTGGGAAAGAATTTGTAGTGTGCCTCCTGCTGGGCCACTATTTTTCGATCAGTTTTGTTTTCTTGGTAGTCTTCATATCTGATCTTAAGCTCCCCAACATCCCCCTCACTGTCCTGCTCAATTCTACCTTCTTGAGGTACCAGACACTCAAGATCTTTCACTGAGCTTGGAGTTTGTTCAATATTCATCAGCACAGGAGAGTCTTTTGCACTTTTCTCCAGCTCGGATTTAGGGGGGCAGTTCCTATGCTCAGAATAGAACAAGGAAAAACTGTGATTCTGCAATACGGAAATGTGATTCTTTTCAGCAATTTTGATGCAACTATGCTTTTTGCGGCTCTGGGAGATCTTCGAGTTTCCAAAACTCACACTCTCTGGATCTGGCTGGTTAACACCTAGAGCTTTGTTCTCATTTGAGTAAAGTGGGTGCCCACCCATTCTGTCAGCACTGATCTGGGATATATTTGTTGGAATTGGGTGCTTGACTGGTGGGATATATGGGATGTCTGTATTCACTTTGAGACCAGTAAATGGTTCACTCGCTCCTTGACTTTTATCAGGAAGATTATCGTCAGGTGATTCCTCCTTATCAAGTGATAGCAACTGTCTATGCTCAGGGTGTTTGCATTCAAGAAGGACTTTAGCAGAGGATGGGGGCTCTAGGTGAACAGCTTCACTCTGGAAGAGATTTTTTCTGCCCAACACTTTATCCTTAGCAGTAAGTGATGTATGAGTTCGGGATCCTTTGTCAGATAATGATGAATCTGCAAAGGTAAGGCACCAAAAAAAAAAAAAAAAAAAAAAAAAGTCAACATGCATCATCTATAAAATAATACTAATCATAGGAGAGTGTTAATGGTCATTATTATTATTTTTTTAATTGGGCAAGGGATGAAGTTTATTGATACACACCGCTATTCTCGTCTGCAGCCCCATCCAGTTGGGGAATGGACAAGTCAGCAAAAAGGTTGTCATTTCCACTCCAGTCCATCTCTTCCTCCAATAACTCCTGCTCTTCTTCACTGGCGCTTTCACCTACTTCCTTCGCTAGTAGTCTACGAAAACGAGGAGAGAAATGAAAGTGAAGATAATAAAAAACAGTCACAACTCTCAACATAAGACTTCATCTTCTTAGAATTGATACGGTTCACAAGCAGGGAACACTTATGCCTCATGCAGTCTAAAATGAGAAATCTGGGTCCCATACCCAGCCGATGGTTCAGGTATATCAGCGTCCCATCTTTGTGACATCATTATGCTTAGCTCCGCTTCCTCTTTCTCAAGCTCTGGCACCACCTCTTCTTCATCACTGTTGTAAGGGCAGCTAAGACTTCCTGATAACTCCTGACGGGGAGCGGTTATTGGCACGTCTTTTTGAAATCGGTGATCCGCGAGTCCCTCAAGAAAGTCCACCATTGCCTGATCCTGGCTGTTATCTACAAAAACCCCAAGGAAAATACTCCGACATTGTCATTAAATTTAAATACATATTCTCATATTTTCAAGTTGAAACAAAATGTACAAACGGCTGTGTACCGATAATAAGGGATTTGTTGGACTTTTGAGACAAGGGCAGGAAGGTCTGACTGCTTTCCAACAAGCTTAAAATGGCCTCTTCATCCACAATAGCAACTTCTGCTTTACCATCAAACCGTTTATTATCTTAAAGGAGAGAGAAAGGCAGGAAGAGTTCATGTGTATGAATGTGAAATATAAACCTAAGCTCAGCAGAAAACAAAATTGAACAATTTTACCGGCTAAAGAACTAGTCAATCAACCATCCACCAGTTGGTGGGTTAGCTAGCAGGTCAGCCAACAGGCCAGTGAACAAGATCTCTTTTAGCTCAGTACTTTCTCACGTGACTTCATGGGGTACTTCCCGTCTCACCTGTGGGCGTATCTCTGTGCACTTCTACCTGACTGGCAGGTACCAATGGTGGATCTTCAGGACTCAGATCATCAGTGTGAAGTGTGAGGTCAGGGAAATCATCAACGTCATCAACATCATCATATCCATCTTCATCATCATCAGCTATAATGTCACTCTGTGTTCTGGTGAGAAAAACAAAGGGTTTACAGATATGATGTGTGGAGCAGGCGTGCTCCGGTCTGTCCATCAGCCTTGTCATAAATTCCACAGCGCTATGAGAAAGAGCGCAACAAAAACAAGTAACCTGGACTGTAACCAGGGACAAAGCCAGATGAAGACGGGAATTGACTTCACTATAGAGGACAAATAGGATTTTAGAGAGAATCAGAGGATAAGGATGAGATGGAAAAGGGAAGAATGAAAAAATTAAGCAGTGTGAAAAGTACCCGCACAGTAATTAAGGTAAGGAGTGTAAGGAGAACAGAACTCAGGAGAATTGTGCATGTTAATTATCCTGTCAGTTATCCTGTCTATCTGCACCTACAACACTGTCTCACGCCCTCCCTCTGTCTCTCTAAATGTGTGTCTAAACTGATTTCAGGTCTTTTTAGACAAAGTGTACAGATCTCTCTCTCAAAGTGTGTGTGTATGTGTGTGTACTCTCACACATCAAACTGGTTCTCTTTTAGCTTCTCTTTTAACCTCTTCATGAAGAACCGCTCGCTCTCCACCAGTTCAACACACAACCGATCTGAAACACACACATCCATGTACAATCAGAACACAAATTACATGAGTGAGAGATAGGTGTGTGTGTGTGTGTGTGTGTGTGTCTGTGTCTGACTCACCCTGGGACTGAGGTGTTTCTATCTGTGAGCTCTCGTTCCTCACCCTCCGTCTCTGCTTCTCGTCTTCCCAGATGGCCTGCAGGCCGGGATTCCTTCCGATCTGATCTACACGTGCACACACACATACACGTTTTCAGATCTGCAGCTGTAAACACTCAGCTGGAGTTCAATAATGAGTCAAAACAATCAGTCCCTTCATTCTCAATGCTAACATGCTAACATTAGCTGCTTACTCTCGATTTCCAGACGGTTCAGGATGTCTGCTGCAACAGCGTCGGCCTCCAGCTCACACACACTCACCCTCGCTACGTCCTCCAACACTAGGGAGCTGCAACATACACACGCATGGTGAATGCATGGCTGTGAATAATGTTTCTTAGAAGCATATTTAGTTTATAAACATAATATTACATAAATATTACATAAATTATAAATCTCACCTGGGTAAATTATTCTCATCCCAGTGAGCAAATGTTCCTCCCAACATACTCTCACCCAGTCTGGAGCTTTTCAGAGTACTCTCATCTTCTACAGGGATCTTACACTGCTCACTGGGGTCTAACACACACACACACACAAAAAAGAATAAAAAATTATTTGACTTCATGAAGCAAAACCTGTGTGTATTCGTGTTACTTGTGTGTGTTTTCCTGGAGTGGGTGGGTGCTACTTGGGTGTGAGCACACGTGTGTGTTACCTGGGGTGTGTGTGTGTGTGTGTGTGTGTGTGTGTGTGTGTGTGTGTGTGTGTGTGTGTGTGTTACCTGGGGTGCGGGGGGGGGTGGGTGCGTGCGTGCG
>JAOUQZ010000024.1:303315-323212 GCA_028564935.1 Neosilurus hyrtlii
GGCTGAGATGGGCGCCAGCCTCCCCGCGACCCTAATTAGGAATAAGCGGTTCAGAAAATTACATGACATGACATGACTATACAAGAACCTGCTTCCAGACTTGAAAGACGGTGGCCATTTTTCCAATAGCTTTCTCTGGAAGGATGGGGAGAGACAACATGCGCTGTTGTGTAGCAGAAGTTTGTGCCACCATCTTGGTCGTTGCTCTCAGATACAGCTTACAACAACATTAATAAGTTTTGACAGCTCAGGGCCACAGTGCTTCACTGTATGTAGTACTAACTAAGCAAGATAGCGGAGAGACGGGGCCGTCTACTGTGGACTGTAGCCCATCTATCTAATATAATATCTATGAGGAGGAACAATAGGGTGTGGCAAGTCGGCTTATAGAGGAATTCCAAGAATTCACTGTTGGCTTACGTTTAAACCTATTTAAACCTATAAATATAATATTATCGTTAGGAAAATAATAAAAATAAATATGCAGTATATACAGACAACAGCTATGTAACAACTAGTCCCCCTAACATAAAAACTGTAACTTTACATGTTTAACTAATATGACATAACATTAAATTTCTTTTTATTGTTTTTAAAGTAAGTAATCGGTGACTTCTTTACTTTCTTGCTTAGTTCGATGAGGAGTTTGTCGACACCATTAAAGGTTTCAGCACCGTGAGGAAAGAGCATACCATGTTCACCGACACTAACCTCTAACCCCTGACCCCATGTGTCCAGGAGAGTGTTCAGAGACACATGAATGAAGTGTTGAAGCGGAGAAAACATGGAGCATGACATCAGAGCATGTGGACACACTGTCTTGTGCAATCCGAGCATGAGGAAATCTAAACGTGGGATCTCTCAGCATGATGATGTCATTACATGGAAAAACAGACAGTGACGATATGTGGAGTTCATCTGATCAAATAAACCTTAATTCTTTTAAAGAGGGTTTGTAATAATTTAGTTTAACGGGTTAAAAAATTAAATAGTTTTACTTTCTGTGTTAAACAATGCAAAGGCTAACTATGATTCATTAAGTTATTTCAATAAAACTTTTTTTTTTTTTAAACTGATTTATATTTCCCTTACTAAGAATATTAACCAAGAAACTTCAAATATTTTATGCCAATCCCCGAGTTTACGTTAAAATCACTGAAGCGGCCCCTTCCTTTATAGACACAAAACACTAAACATTTGTTATATGTAAACCTCCTTGAATAATATGTCTTAGTATATTTTAAAACTTTATAATGGTATTTTATGCTAATTTACATCAGAAGCTGCACTGAATTGCAATAGGCAAATTCTACTCCCGGATGTATAGACCACAACATTTTCAAGTGACTAGCTTTCGCTGAGCTCATCAGATACAGATAATGTTAGACAAAGAGATTCAAATTCAAAATGTGTCTAGTAATGTTAATAATAATAATAATAATAATAATAAAAAAAACAGCACTTTTAGCATGTTAGCATTTATTTTAGATACATCATGAGGCACAAGAAACATTTGTACTGTTACAGAACATGAGCTGGTCAAAAAATGAAATAAATTATTCACAATGAGGTAACGCTGCTTTAAAAAACTTTTTTTAAAATGTATAAAATTACAGACAGTAAAAATCAGCGTTTGCTTTGCTTGTTATTGTTTCAAAATGAATGTAGAATCTGAGGAGCTGAAAATGACCTCAGTGTTGAAAACTTTTAATCCTGTCGATGTTTCAGCCGTTTCTAACAGTCCCTCATTCACTTCCTCTCAAAGGCAGAGCTTAGATCATATCGGTCACATTTTTTTTCACACCTCACATAAAATATCAGGTTTATTTACACAACACAGCAGTTTAACAAACAGAACCATGCTAATGTTAGCAAGCTAGCTATGTAGCCAAGCTAACATTAAGGTCAATATTGCTAAACATTTGTACTGTGTCATTAAAACCCGTAGCCATGTTTGTTAGCTAACATTATTCAAAATGTGAAATAGTTAAATAAATTATTGCTTATTATACAAGTCAACATGCTTAAATGCGGGCAACGTTAAAAACAGTACTGAAATATCAAAAAATTAGTATAAATGAATGATTTATAAAGCATGATGGGATATTTAGATCCTCACTACAACCTTCCCTTTTCTCAATCTCATTAACACTAAAGATTAAAAAGTAATAAAAATAAAAAGTGCATGCAGCGAACGCTGGTGTAGCGTCCAGTATTTTATGAGCCACAGTGACCACGGCTAATCAACAAAACTAATGAGCTATTTATCTACACTGCAGGTGGAACGATAATGTGCTAGCCATGTTTAATACTTTCTTTTATCGAACTGTTAACTGGCTATTTGGATTTTTTTTGCCCTTGTTTTAACAGTAGCTAGCATTTTAATTAAAAACAGCTAGCTTCAGCAATCTCAATTTCTTGAATGAATTAAGTTTTATCACGGTGACTTCAGGCAATAAAAACAAAAGTGTCCATGACAGTCCACAACTACCCTACTACAAGAAAAACATGCAAATTAAAAATATTGAGCAGAAAATCTAACACTTAACCATTAAATGTGATATGCTAAAAACAAACAGGATTCTGCACTACTGATGCTAAAAGCTAACTACCAAAAACTAAATTCATGAGTCACCTGGAAATAAATCCATCTTTGGTTCTCTGAAGCAAATTTTAATCTTGAATTGTTACTAAAATGAAAGACTAATCTGTTCTTTCTGCAAAGAAGTTACGAGAATGAAATTCTCCATTAGACTATGCGGATGATACAGATCAAATTCTGGATCCAGGGATTTTTTTAAAGGTTCTTTATTAACATTGTGAAATAGGAAGATTTTTTGGAAGTGTGGTATTATAGCAGACCCAGCAGGGGGTGCTGTATTTTTATTTTTTTTAACCCTCTAAAATATATATCTGTCCATCTATAAAAATTTAAATTCTGGGTCAGAACTCAGAAACTGATATTTCTTCACCAAACTTAGTTACTTCTAATAGGCTGTGTTGTATTGAAATTTTCTTCATGTTTCCAGGGCAACTAATTTACCATGTAAGGATATATAAGGAGATAAGTGTTCGTTTTCAGACCAGAACTTGAAAACCATTTTGCAACTTCTTTTTTAAGGAAAAAATAAGTTTCCTTAATATAGGGGGGATATAGCCAATCAGCCTGCGCATCATCAATTCAACTCCAGGCCAGAACTCAGAAA
Source organism: Neosilurus hyrtlii (assembly GCA_028564935.1). Classification (NCBI taxonomy): domain Eukaryota; kingdom Metazoa; phylum Chordata; class Actinopteri; order Siluriformes; family Plotosidae; genus Neosilurus; species Neosilurus hyrtlii. The sequence continues at coordinate 306,522 of JAOUQZ010000024.1, forward strand.
CTGTTTGAGATTTCATCATCAAACTTGGCAGTCACTTCTAATAGGCCATGTAGCTGTGCCTTTTGATATTTTGGGATTTCTGCAATTCCTATTTTCTTTTGTGTCGAGACGTGGGGATATGTCATCTCCTGATAACTCTTGTTTAGCCTGGCGGAGGTTTGCATTTTACAAGTGCTCCAGTTCTCCAGTGATTGCTTGAAGGACCGGTTGTTCTAAGAGTGTGTGTATATTAACTGGATTAAGTGTTTGGCTCAATCCCCAAATTATTGCTTGCTTTTTTTTCCTTGTCAGAATTTAGAACCTGGAAGGAGATTAACATTTCTTTTGGATTTGGACTTTATACTTTGGATAATTGTTTCCTTTCAAAAAATTTCTGATAAACATATACACTGTATTAGAGTCTTCAAGAAAAAACTGGATTTAATGAGTAGTTTTCAAGAGCAAAGATATGTTGTGATATTTATCCAGTTATAAAGTGGAAGAAAGTTGAATGTTTAACTGTTGGGTGTTTAACTGTATGTAAATTGATCTCTCTCCATCCCTGAGAGGAGAAAAAAAAAAAGGTAAAAAATGGAACGCCATGTTCCGCGACACTGATACACGCTTTTTTAATTCCAGCTGCTCACGTACTTTTTTGTTATTTTCATTTTTGTTTATCAAAACTACAAATCTATAAAATCTCAGTCATTATAAATAAAAAAATAATTTCCTGAAACGTCTGCATCCAGTCACACCAGGGGAGCACAAATTTGTTCATAGCTTAGCACAAAGCTAAACCATCACTACATTCGACTTTAGACACAAATTTAAAGAAACAAAACCAGTTTAAACATAAATAAAAACAGTTTAATAATAAGTTCAGCAATTAAATTTTTAAAGGCTCCATGTTACAGGAGAGGGGTACGGTAATTAGCTACTGCGGCATTAGCATCGCAGTGTTTATTCATGTAAAATCTTAGCAAGCTAATGATTCACAAGACACATTCCTTTTGTACCGCTATAATGAATGATTTATGATCATTCTGAAATTATTTACATTCACATCAGTAATGTGACCTCGACGAGGATGATTGTGCAAATGATGTTCAGCTGAACGATGCTGGTGTGACTGGCTGCTGAACATTAGATCAGATGTAACATTTGTTCATTCTTCACATTTTGTAACACGACTGCATCAGAAAATAGAAATTCTTCCAACAATGTTGAGAAACAGCCATTAAACGGAGTCTTGTTACAGCTACGGCAAAAAAAAAAAAAAAAAACTCAATATGAAAATGCGCCTAACGCTTACGTCAAGTTAGTGTTCGTACGTTAAAGGTTCCGTCACAAACTGAAGTATAAAGTACGAAACCAGTTATCTGGACATAAAACCCAGCAGTTTACTACTGAGCCCGCTAACTCACATGCTAAGTGCTAATGAACAAAAAGTTGTGATGCTCGCTGAGAACTTGTCTCTTGTTTAAGTCGGAGCTCATTAAGATGTCACACCAAACTCAGTTCTTGATTAGTGGGTATCTCCGAGGAAGCTCCACCCATGAACACTAATGTGAGACGTACAATCCAGGCATAATCCCGGAGAACATAAAAATAACTTTACTATCACATTAAAACAGAAAAAGAATTTAAGGGGCATGATTTTTAAATGTTCTGGCTTCTGGAAGATCGCAAATCCCATGCCATGAATCATCTGGATCGTTCTGGAAAATTCCGCTCATCCAGGTTAAGTAGGACACAAGACTGCAGAGAGAGGACAAAAAGCTGTCAATCACAGAGTACGAGCCATTTAGAGGGTTCATCTAAACCCCTTAAATCCATCCCATCTCCAACCCTGTGCACATCGTCCACACTGTCTCCAGTCTGGTCCCAAGTCCGGTCTGTTCCTAATCCGGCTCCCAGACCTGTCCTACAATCTACACCATTCCCAATTTGGCCCCCAGTCCTCTCCAGCCTCAATCTGGCCCCCAGTCTGCACCGTCCCCAATCTGAGCTTCAATCACATGCATAGATGTGCGTGTGTGGATGCACATGCATATTAAATTGGGTATCGATGGACATGTGTGTGCGAGTGGGTGTGTGTGAGAGAGACCACACCGTCACTGCTGGACAGTAAGAATAATTACAGCTCAAAACTCAAACATTAGGAAAGCAAAAAGTAAATAAATGGTATCCTACAATCACAAGGTTAAAAGGTAAAGGGAAGTGAAATGACTTTATAAAAAAAATCAATAAAATAAGAGGGGATGTGTTGCAATGTTACCTTTAAGGATATAATCCGTCAGCAAGCTGGGAACCTTATCACTGTCATCCCTCATGGCATGTAGTACTAACAAGCACACGCACACATACACACACACACACACACAATTAGTACACTGCAGCAGCATCATGTGTTCTGAACTGTTCTAAATGTGTTTACATTATATAGACAACATTAAATTTAGGTTATGAAGTCCGCAAGTGCGCGCACACAGTGTGATATTTACTCTTGGTAAGGATCTGCAGGTCTTCAACAGATGGAGCACCACTTCTCTTCTCATAGGGTATAACTGTAGTTAAATACTGATTGAGAGAGAGAGAGACAGAGAGGGAGAAAGATTTAGCACCATCTGTGTGTATCAGTTTCAACAGTCCCTTGTGTGAAGGCTCATTTATGCTCCTTTTACGTTCAAAATTAGACATGACTGTTTGGAACTGCACAACTATTAACTGCCCACACATTATATACTGCTGTGCACCTTTTGGCCGATCATGGATATCCAGCATTCCACTAGGGGGCGGTCCAGAGCCAAACATTTCAAACACAAACTTGGTGATGGTGGAGGAGGTGATGATAATGTACTTAAGATGAAAGAGGGAGAAGAAAGAAGACGAATGGCATTTTTGATATGTTCAGATTTCTGCCAGAATATTCAAAATCTTACACAGACCACCATTTTCCCTTCCCAATCTCCTCCCACCTGCTTCGTATCATCTGTTTGTCTCCGTTTCTAGGTGCAGTAACATCATACAGGTGTTTATAAATCCTGACAAACTCACATAACCTTTCCATGAAAGATTCCACCATTAACAAAATTTCTTCATCGTGTCTTGATTGAATTACAGGTAACAGCGCCCCCATGGTTTCTGCTGCCACTGTACTGTTCCTGCTTCACTGGAAACTTTCAGGAAAGATGCATGAATATGCATGAAATTTATTTCTTAGTATGGACAGAAGACTACCCCCCATATCTATGTACAAGATTGAGCATAAATTACCTTCACCTCAAAAACCACTTCAACAGGCAATGAAGTAAAGATCTGACACACCCATTAGTGATTAGCATAGGGTAATGTGTGCATCACGAGTGAGAACAGCACGTGTGTGTGTGTATGTATGTGTGTGTGTTCCTTACAGTCCCAGGTGCATGTGTGCGATCTCCCCTGGGTGTCCCAGCCGTGCTCCTGCCCTTCCTCCTCCTCTTCATCACCTCCTTCTGTCTGTTCTGTACGTCGATGAGAAGTGAGATGAACGTGTTCTTCACCTCCTTCTCAAAGTCCAGTTCATCACGCAGAGCCAACTGATCAATCAGCTCCTCAGAGAACAGCCGAATCTTCTTTTCCACCTCATCCAGCTGCATCTCCAACTCACACACACTCATCCCACGCAGACCTGACACACACAGGAAATAAGATCTCATCAACACAAACTCACATTCACTTTTCGGTGTTCTCTTTTTGTTTCTCTCTCTCTTGCACAATCACAGCAGTGATACTGACGTTCTTCGTAGCTGCTGGTGGATGAGGAGTGTGTGAGTGCATGCAGCTCCTGGGACAGGACGGACAAGTCTGGTGGGGACACACACTGCTCCGAGTCTGCATCTGGAGATTCCTGCATCATCTCCTCAATCTCCGAGATCACCTACACACACACACACACACACACCCCGACATGTTATACTGACATAAAATTTGGACACAAACGATTTAACGTGGTAATGTAACACTATACACTCATTAATATTTGCCACACATCCAATAATATTCATTACACACTCAACACAGTTATTTATTGGTGTCTGTGTATGAGGTTTTTACCTGTTCTGCAGTAAACAGTGGTTCCTCATTAACGCAGGAGACAATGATGGAGTGAAAATCCATCTGCTCCCTGAGTTCCTCATCATCAGAGAGGTCTAGATTCAGACTGTCCACCTGCACACACACACACACACACACACACGCTTTTCATATTTCATTTTCCATATTTGGTCACTGGCTTCCTGTCCCTAGCTGTAAGTAGTTGACAGCCTTCACCTGTTACTAGTTTATATTACACTATAGAGGGCAGGAAAAAAGGACTGACTGTAATGAAAAGAAAGTTGGATAAACTGAGAGAAAAAAGGGAAGAGAGGAGGAAGGTATCTAATGCTTTACCTGTTACATGAAGAGAATGTTTACATTGTGGAGCAAAAGACGGGATAAGAAAAGAAGAAAAATTTAAAGAGAGGATGGACGGAGGGTGTTACCGCTTGTTGGACGAGATTGAGTGACGGAACGTGTAGAGAACGAGTGTAAGACGTCTTCCAGTCCACAGGCATCACATTCCCATAGTTATCTGTCAGAGCGTTCCATATCCTACAGAGGAAAGGAGAGAATGAGAGAGAGAGAGAGAGAGAGAGAGAGAGAGAGAGAACAGTAAGTTTTTAACAAAAACATCGTTGCAAGTTTGCACACACACGAGAATCAGCTCTCTCACTCCCTCACATCAACTTACACAATAAGTTTTGATCTGACTCCACCCTTCAACGTTCACTTCCTGTTTAAAAACTGCTGATGAAATTCTTTATATAAACAAAATACACCTACAATAACATTATAACATAATTATTCATTATAACAACATGCTATTGCTACCTGTCTGTAAGAATTCCAGTCTAATGTTCATACCTCACATCAGGTGACTGCCTAGAGGCACCCAGAGAATATCAGATCTAATATAGGTGCAAACATCAATAGATCAGATCCAGACACAAAGTATCGGAATATCTGATTCATCACCATGCAGCATGAGAAGAACTGGATTCATAAGCACAAGATCAGATCGGTTCCCCACCGTGAGCAAGGTCTTACCCACAAATGTGCCTCTGCCTTGCCAGCAGTATAAACAGGTACCAGTAAACACACTGGGAGGATAACCTCCCGTGGACTAGCGTCCCATTCCGGAGGAGCTGAACTCCTAGTCGCTTCATGCTACAGAACATGGATTAAACTCGGGCAGTGACGGGCCTCTAATCTCGGGTGTCAAAATCCCAACAGACAGATGAATTTTACAAACACTGAGTTTCACTGTTGAATTCACAGAGCCCAGATTTAAATGCTTAACTCGGCAGGATCAGATCTGGAACAATCAAACACATTTTGGAAGCTAAAGGCAGATTTGTCCATTGCAGGGTCAGACTCATGCACTGACTCAGGCAGATCAGTTTCCTACACTGAACTTGTAAAAACCTCAAACCTTTTCACAGTCTGATTTGGAAAGAGTGGAGCAGGACAAGGTTCAGCCTGACCACAGAAATACAGAAAGGGTTAAATGTTTACAGATCTGCAGAAATTAGACAAACCAACACATGACGTCATCAGATTAACTTTTTAAACGAGATGATATCAGAATTACAGTTAAATAACCTGATTATTACTATCATCATTATTATAATAATTATTATTATTCTATTAGTAGTAGTATGTTGTAACTCTGACAGAGATAAATGAGTATATTTTTCTCCTCTGTGTTTGATATTTGAATTGTTTACATGATTTCAGAGCATTAAAACCAGCCCATGTTAATATCTTACTCGTCCTCTCGAAGTAAATGCTCCTCGGTGATGGGTTTAATATCTAAAATGTTCTCAAGGTCCGTGCAGTTATTTGTGAAACACAGTCTCAGTTTCTGCTCGGAATCCTGTAACAAATCCTCCGCGGACCCCCAGCTGGTCCTCTCCCCGGCCACAGCGCTCCTCTCCCCGGCCTCAGCGCTCCTCTCCCCGGCCACAGCGCTCTCCGTGTCGGAGCAGAAAGCTGAGAACTCCAGCTCAGGCCGCGAGTCACAGTTTACCGGCTCTGGCGTGTCGTCCGCGGCCGCAGTAAACTCATTAAAGTCCTGCCAGTCTTCGTCGCACTGAGCCGGAAGAGCGGCCATGGCTCTCCGCGAGACTCCTGGAAGAGTTTGGGCGGACAAGCCGCTCCTCTCAGCGGCCTAAAGTCACTCCGAGATCCGGTGACGAGAGAACACTGCACTATTCCGCGTCGCGTCAATTAAACGGCTATTACGTGATGTGCGTCGTGACGTCACATCCCAGTGCGTGGTGACGCTGGTACGTAAACAAGAAAGGCGAACACCGGAAATGATCAAAAAAGGCGGAATAGTGTTTATTTATTTATTTGTTTATTTATTCGTTGTGTATGTAGTTATCTGAACAGTTTTGTATAATTTGTCTGTTATCTCAAAGTGACTTCATTACACTGTTTGATATTAACACATAAGTAAATAAAAACGAATAACTATTGTGCACTAACTACACCAGTGTTAGGTACATCAGGAAAAAAACAGAGCCTGAAGATAGAACCTATGGAGATATGAGCACTGATTCCAAAGATTTTGCATTCTTTGCATTTTTGCATGCTTTTTGCAAAGTCGAGTGCGCATGCGTTAACAGGAGTGCAGCCTTGTCACTTGCTCCTGCCCTTCCTGTACTTTTTTTTCTTACCAACCCTTTTTGTTGTACTTATTATTATTTTAAACACAATTTCCTCCGAGATCAAAAAAGTTTTCTGATTCTGATTCTGAGGTGTCACTTGGGATCCATGGCTCCATGAAAAGCTGTGATCGCACACAGCCCTGCTGCAAGGCTTGACAATAAAAAAGGGGGCGTGTCCCGAGCTGTCAGACAATATTATTAGCCACATTCACTGATTGATGAATGTTTTAAATAAATCTGAAATTTTGTTCTGACCAGGAAAGCCCCAACAGTGCTGGGGGACTATCAGTACTCGTATTTTTCCAAAAAGTGTGATTAACTACGCAACACAAAATCTTTACATGCTATTTTGTGCATAGATATATAGAAGTAATTTATAGATCCTGAGGTCAATTAATAAAAACAAGGGGTCTATTTATAACCACCAAAATTCACTGTTGAATTTGAACCGAAACTTCACACAGTCATATATCCCAGCGACCGTGTATTTCTGCCATTCGAAGACCCAAATAAGTTGATGTTAATGATCAATGGATCATTCAAGAACGTGATAGGAAATTCAAGTGATTTGCAAAGGATTTATGAATTACCAAAAATATGACGGGTACCGACCCAGTCAGACCAGGCACGTCACAGGGTTTCCATGGGTCCAGAATGAGCAGAGTTCTCCCAATGGTGTCTGACCAATGATTGTTAGAAAGAAACCATGGATGGTTTGGCTCCATGCCTGCCACTCTATATAAATTAAGACAAAATTACTTTACCTTATTGCCATTGCATACTACTTGGTATCTACTAAACCTGTAGTATGCAATGGTACCGCACTACGCTATCAAATAATTCATTTATGTTCCTTGAATAGCTGAAGAATTCCTTCAGGGAAAATAACAGAAAAATTTGGTGGCACGTATTGTATTTAAAGACCAGAATGCATTGCAACTTCTACACACTTCACTTATATACAGGTACCCAAAATGATTTTAAAGGTAAATTTGGGAAAAGACTAATGATTATCAAATTATAATTTGCACACACAAGACTCCATTCAGTACAGTTTTTGATTCTATGGAGACGGAGAGTGTGGTGTAAGTGTTCCCATAACTTCTGACCATTACATTGATGCTCGAAAACTTTTTAATTCCACAACTAGAACACCTTGAGCTTAAAGACCTCAATGTGTAGTTTCAGTATGATGGAGCAACCACACATATAGCTCGAAGATGATTGGACGTGCTGAGGGAAATGTTTCTGGATTGGGTGCTTGCTGCGTGGTGATTTTGGGTAGCTAACCCTTTATTTTGACCTTGCCATTTGTTATTTTTTCTGCATAGTTAAATCACAAGTGAATACTCATTGACAGCAAACTATTTAAGCCCTTAAGGAAGCTATTCAGCAGATCACCAGTTTCACCCAACATGACCCATCGAGCTAAGGCAGCCTTAAGAAAACACCTCCAGGCGTGTAGACAATGACAGCCACCATTTGCAGGATGACATCTTTAGGACATGATGAACAAAAACTGCACTGAATGAAGCTTTGTGTGTGCAAATCATAATTTGATTATCTTGAACAATTATTTTTTTCATTTACATTTGTAATGTGGAAAGCATTATTGGGTGACCCTGTACTTATGATTGCATTATTCGCTATCTCACACTGGAAATCAATAGCATGGCACATGGCATTTTTCAAAACCCTGAAAGCTTTATTGAAAATATGCCTAGCGAACACATCTCCTACACAACAATACAAAACAGTACAGTCACAGGTGAAGTAACAGAGGTAACATGTAAAAGAATCATTAGTTTCCCCAAATGTCTGCCTCTCTCTCTCTCACACACACACACACACATTCCTACACTTTAATCATCACAATGTAAGGCCTTATGGGAAGCCAAACAGGTCATATGAGAAGTTGCATAATGCTCAGGTGGTATTCAGGTGATGGGGCATCTCCACCTTCTTTTGTGTGGATTTATGATTGAAAGTTCTTTTATTTTTTCCTCATGTTATTCATCTTAAGAATCTAAATTTCAGCCCACAGGGATGGTTGATCATAGATGGTTTGTAAATGTGCAACTCCTACACTCCTTGAGCGTGCAGCCACTGCACATATAAAGTTTATTTGTCATTCATGATTTTAAAGAATGCTTCAGTTTAATGCAGAAATGCAATCTGGGTGTTGTGATAGTCCTTCAAACTGCATCTAACATGCACATCTTTATCCAAGGAGCAGTGGTCAAAAAAGTGACATGTGGGCAGGGTTAAATGTAACATGGGGTGAATTTAAAGTAGCAGCTTATATAATATAGAAGTTGAGATGCTACATCCCAAATTCCATTGCAGATGTCTTCAATGGTGATGGTAAGGTAGAGCCAAAGGTAAAATGGGCATGGCTTAAACAGTCAAACCGAGGTGAAAATACCTCTTATCAAATCCCATTCAAACCCTCTGGGGAAAAACACATCTCCTTCCGAATAGGCTGTAAAACTGTTTAAAGTACAAAACCTTTGTTTTCTTTTTTTAATTTATTTAAATGGCACATACAGGAAGAAAAATATCACATCCAAGCCAGACATATTGCCTCGGAGCTTCTCCTTCAGCTCTGCTCACTCCATAGTGCACTTAGAAGTTGTCAAGTAACATTAAGAAAAAATGACATGAATGCAATGAAGCAAAAAGAAAAAAAAAAAACAACCCCAAAAAAATGTAAATTATTTAAATGATGTTAATGTTAAATCATAAAATTAACAACAAGGAGACAATTTGGCTGGTTATAGTTTAATATGATAATACAGGAATAAAGGATCAACCAAAAAAAAAAAAAACAAAGCTAAAAAAAACAAACAAACAAACAAAAAAAAACCAAAAGAAAAATCATAACCCCAAAAAAGTAACAAAAATGTAATAAAAACAGAAAAGTGATTACTATCAGTCCATGGTAAATATTGTTTGTCACAAAAAGGGCGGGGGACTTGAAGCACTAAAGTTGGTGAATAAAAAACTTTACTGCCTGAAAAATGTCTTTATGTACCTATAGGTAAACACAGCACGCCAACAGCGTAAAAATGCAAACACTTTTCCAATGTTAGAACTTTCCAGAACGTTGGCGAATTTCACCAATATCAGCATTTCTGGCAGAAAAATCACTGAAATACGATTGGATATGTAGTGCAAAATGAAAAATTCCCCTTTACACTGATCCAACACTGGACCGCAAAAAAAGGGAAGGGCTTTTCTGTGAAATGCCTTTTTTTGGGGCGGGGCTTTGCTGCATAGGTCATAAATAGGGAAGCATCCCTCAAAACAATAATAAGCGAAGGGGTGGAGTCAATATGATTTACCTGTTCACTAGAATTGGTGGAGAGGGTGGTGCTTGCCATAAATTTGGGGGCAGGGCTTTGTTGCATAGGTCATAAATGAGATCATGTTTTAGGGGAAAAGTTAATTTAAATTTGTTTGAAGTGGCTGTTAAGTCTTGTTCATCTTATAAAAGGTTTTGAAAGTCTGTAAATGCAAGTTGCTCTGGATAAGAGTGTCTGCCAAATGCTGTAAATGTAAATGAGGTGTGTAGGCGTGGCTTTGAGGACCAAGGGATGACTGAAATCCTTGTGGGCAGGGTTTAACTGTATAAGTCATTACTGGGGAAGCGTTCCTGGAACAGGGACAGATAATGATTTAGGAGGCAGAGCCATTTGACCAATTGAAATTTGTAGGCAGGGTTTTGCTGCATAGATTAAATATGAGAAGGAGTCCGTGGAACATCAATACAGACTACACAGGAAGTGTAACAGCACTACATCAGAAGTCAGTGTTGGGGTCTGTAGTGGTCCTGCCCCTCCAAAAATCACAGCCATTGCTGGTTGGGTGATCTCTCTCTCAGCAGAATGAAAACGTTAAAAAATTGGGTTAGCCAAAGCCAGCTCATTCACTCATGACTAAGCTAGCCAGCATAGCGAGTACACAGTTATGTAAAATGCAGGTGTTCTGTGTGGTTGGCTGGCTAGCATTATTTCTAAACATGAATGAGATTCTAAGGAGCGTTCTGTGATGACATCACAGAGATCATCACCACCACCACCACCACAGTGGGTGTCTCCACCAACAGTCAAAGGGTCACAGTAGATATGGATTTATTATTTGGGCACTTTCATCCCCTCCTCACATGTATGGCTTTTAAATTTCTGATTTTTAAGCCATGAAAAAAATGTCCAAAAACCAACAAACCCTCATTTTCTAGCATTAAAAAAAACAATGTTACAAAAAAACGGCCTTTTTCATTATTCCACAGATGAAGGTCTCAGCGGGGCTCAATCGGATAAAAACGATTCCTCCTCTATCACTCACTCTCTCTCTCTCTCTCTCTCACACACACACACACCAATAACTTTGACCCCTGGCCCTGTCAGAGCTGAGGGAATCAGCAAAAGGAAAGATGGATGGATGGACAGATGGAGGGATGAGAATGAAAAAAAGGTGTGACCAAATAAACTGCTGTTTAGTAATGGTTTAAATAAAAAAAAAAAAAACAAATTAAACAAGTGACTGTGTGATAAAGTGAAGAGAAAGTGATTTTTTTACCCCTCCATCTCTCTGTCCCTCCATCTTTCACTTTTCTAATCATCAGAAAATTAGCACATTTGTTGGGTTGCCACGGAGACAGCTTTAGTCGCAGTGACAATTTTGAAGTCTCAAACACACCACACAAACACACACACATTCACTCACACATGCACACACGCTGGCGCAGGTTGATACTCTGTATTGTCTATTCTGCGTTTGTTCTTGACGTGGAATTGATTCTTTAGATATTTTTGATTGTTCCTCCAAAATGGACTTCATCATCAACTGTCCATGTTACTGCAGTTCTCTAGAGAGAGATAGAGAGAGATAGAGAGAGAGAGAGAGAGAGAGAGAGAGAGTCTAAATAAAAGTTTAAATTTAAAGTTTAGGTCTATAAGTATCAAAGTATAAGTGTCAAGGTATAATTTCTTTTGTCTCAGTACATGAAAGCAGTAGTCAGGATGTAACTGAAACGTCGACCTTCAGCTGTAATTTAAGGCTTAAACTAAAGGACTGCATTAAAGGACATGTCTTAATTAGTGCAAAATCATGTAAATTGTTTAGTTGGCTTATATAAATATATCCACAGCTTTTTGTGACCAATACACACTGTGGTTATTAAAGCCAGCTGAGAAGCTTCAGTGTTTTCCGAACATTCCCGAGTACGCTCTCATCGTAGCCAAAGTCGGTCACGTGACAATGTGACGTAGATTCCAGAAAACAACAGACTAGCTTCGCTTCAGTAAAATGGCAGCCAGCGATAAGAGAAGCGTCTTCATTCCCTTCGTACGAGTCTTTTAGCGATTGGAGTGAGGACTTAAACAATTATTCATCCCCCAGCTTCTTACATCGGACAGTGATGAAAGTGTCGATGGGGGATTAAACAATTTACAGGCTCCGGTTATAGAGTCTTATTGGTTCGAACCGGTAGCCCCTCCACAGGCTGCAGTTGCTAACAATGCGGAACTCCAGGTCGAGCTCATGGATACAAATGATGACCGTAAAAATCGTGCCAACATTGACTGGTAAGTTTTATTTCTATGTTCTGTCCGGAATTAATCACAAGCATCTAACGTTAGCGTTATTTCTTAATTATTCCTACAAACATGACAAAACCAAAGGCTACATTAGCACTGTGCTAGTAATAGTATTAATACATGTGTACTACACACACACACACACACACGTACTACTTGTATGAGGGCCGATTAAGCTGAGCTATACATAATTAAAAGTAAACGCACCCGTCTAAAATTCAGCTTAGTCACGGTCGTTCTCCATCTCTTACTACAGGCACCTTGGGCTGTGCGTGAGTCTGTCTTCACGGGGCGAATACTGGGTACTGCACTTCCTTCCAGATTCCACAAATTGCTTCCACTTCGCGGATATTACTGGGTCAGGCGGCCACCGATGGAGAGAGACAACTCGATGTGGGCTGTAACTGTTCTCCGAGTAGTTTTTGCTACACCCACCAACAACACAAGATGGCACCATTTCGAATGAATCTCTTCCGCACTGAAGTGTTTTCTGTAAGTGACGTCAGCAGTCAGTTTTGGCGGAAAATGCCGAAGAGAGCATTTTCGAAGGCCTTCGGAGAGTGGGAAGTTTAAAGTGTCCTGGTTCATTAAGGGGGGCAATGTGAGTGCAGTACAACCCGGGTGCACACCAGTACTAGCACTATCATCACTTTATGCTTGTAATTGTGTTAAATAAAAAGACATGTCCTTTAACCTTTTAGGAATTACAGCTATTTTTATGCAAATTCCCCCATTTTCACAGGATCAAAAACAATTATTTTCAAATCCATGTTGGTGTACAGAGAACAAATAACAACACAAACTGTCCTAATACTTATGATTCCAACTGTACTTCATACAGAGAGAAAAGAGGACAAGTTTTAGTTCATCATTAAACAAGAGTATGTGATTGTGTACACAGTGATGTGCATAGTTTTGTGTTTGTGTGCAGCGGTGTGTGTTGCATAATGTGTGCAGTGGTATGTGTGTCTGTGTGATAATGTGTGCGTGTGTGTCTGTGTACTGATGTGTGAATATAATGTGTGAAGTGGGTGTGTGTTAGAAACAGAGATTTCAGTCTATCTGTTCTAGATGTTAGGTTAGTTTAGTATTCTGTGTTCAGAGATCAGGGTTACCGTTGAAAGCGTCCACTTCCTGTGTGTGGAGGAAGGGGGCGGGGCCCCACACTCGAACTGTGCCGTCATCTGACGCACTGGCCATCAGATTCGGCACACACGGGTTCCAGCTAACGCAGTTCACAGTGCGAGTGTGTCCCGTTAGCTCAGCTAAAGGCACCTCACTACGCTTGTGCCAAATATACACCTTATGGTCTGACACATACACACAAACAAACACACATAAACCAGTTAGTACCTATGAATAAGTAGATTTCCTCTTGTGTGAGTGTGTGATTATTAAAAGTGTAAGTACACCGTAAAAAGGCAGGGCTATAAACCACCTGGTAATTAATCTGAATCCAGATAAGGAGGTCATTTTGTTAGAAAATAAATCAATAAAATCACTCTCTGAGTTTTTGATTTGTCTCTATATGTGCTGCGCTCTTGTCCAGGATTGTGCAACACGTCGGCACTGTACCTTCACTGCCACTGGCGATGAAGTCCTCATTATAGCCACCAAAGCAGGAGTGTATGGTATAGAAGCCCTGCGTCACTCCCTGATACTTCCTTACCAACACACGGTCTTGCAGGTCCCAGAGATGAACTCCCTGTATCCACACACACACACACACACACACACACACACACACACACCGCAGCGGCGCTGTTTAAAAAAAAAAAAAAAAAAGAAGAAAAATAACATTCACAGGCCACATTATCTTCTATCATCACTCACCTGAGTTGCTACATTTAACAAAGCTAATCGTCCATTCTTAGAAACAGTGAAAGACATAACAGGATGATCCTCCTGAACTCTGCATGAGACAAAACACACAGAACAGGTTTTAGTCCATCAAACACTGCTCAGCCTTTTCTCTATATCTACATGGAACAGGTATGGTGTTTATGTCCAGGAGAAAATCTCAGCACTTTGTGCCTTTTACAGTATAAAAATGTTATGATGATGATTACATGTTTCTGTCGGTCAGGTCCTCAAAGTTGTAGGCACGGATGCGTTGGTGTGTATCTGAGGCCAAAACTGTTCGGCCGTCGCTCACACACCATAAACACTGAACACGCACTCCTTCCCACGAGTCCACCAGGTTACCGTCCAGATCCTGCAACAAAACGACATTAAACTCTGCAGATACATTCAGAGACACAGACCTAAAGACCCACCAAGAGACATATAGGACAGATAAATTTGAACAAAAGCAACTCACGCATTGGTAAAACTGTCCCCGCTGTCCTCCTGTAACAAACCTCTTGCCGTCGGGATTCCAGGCAACGCTGGTCAGACTGTCCTCATGCGACTGGCTCATCTTTGTACGCAGTTCACCTGTCTGAACACCAGGGGGTGACAACACACCGTTAACCAACACCATACTACAGCACACTTGGAGGACAATTACATGAGCAGGAGCAGTGTAGCACCTTTACAGGCAGAATCACCTAAAACACAGGTAACATACACAGGCGGGTTTATGTGAAGTTACACTGAGGACAAGTAAGGCTATAGAAAGCGTACGAATATAATGCCCCTTGAAGCAGAGTTACCTGGAGGGAAATTAACTATACAGAGCACCAGCAAGGACAGCCCCTGGGGAAAGGTAGGAAAAAAGTCCACCAGGAGGTAGAATTATCCATAAAACATGTTTCTGACCACCTACATGTGGTGTTACCTAGAAGACTGGTAGGGATATTAATCATGTGGAGGTATCCTGGAAGACCAGTAAGTGTACATACCACGTGGAGTTGCCTGAAGGACATATCATGTGGAGGACAGACAGGGGTATACATCATCATATAAAGTTACCTGAAGGACAGCTTCAGCAATATAGACTATAGAGCCATTTACTGTTGTTTTGATTCATGTTTTACATGCATACACATTTGAGAAGCACAATGATAGAGTCTCATGAAAAATCAACAAACTCAAAATTAGCCACAAACTTGTGTAAGTTAAGTTGGATAGATATAATGATAAACTGGTTGCTGGTGGACAGAAACTTCCTGATCCATACAGCATCGCTGACAGAAACAGAAAGTTTACAGGCTAAGCGACCAACTGTAAACTTCACAGATATTTACAACTACCCTATCTGATACATACACAAATCGCTAAAAGCTGACAAACCCGGCCATGTTAAGGAGGTTTTATATAATGGACTTTCTCAAGACTCATCAGACTGTTTGATAAATGATATACAAACCTCACAAGATAAAAAGGACATGTGAAAACACACTCGCTTCACATGTGAGGCAAGGTAAAATTAATTGAGTTTATTGATTAAAATTGATGACCGTGCATGTAGACTGCTGTTACTGGCTGTCACTAATGCATTCTCATTGGAAAATACAAATCAGAAGCACGAACTCACCATATGGAATGTATGAATCACTAGTCAGTTTTATTCTCTGGGAAAAACTACCATCGGTAAAGTCCTCCAGGTTTTGCTATGGATACAGGAGCCATTAAAAAATAAAAAAGAAAGTACTAGAAAGCACTGAGTTAGCAAGTAGTGAAGTTTAAGGCTCATTCAGGAAAGGCTGCTTGAGAGGCTTTTGCCAGTTTAATTTAAAAACGGATGCTCAGATTTCTAAAATAAGCTTTGTGCCCTCTGAGGCATAACAACTAAGTGGAATTCTGTTTATCACATTGAAACTGCTAGTACTTAAATACCCCACCAAAAGAAAGAGAAAAAAAGGCAGAACTTTATGGGCACTGAGTTTAATATACCTATTAAGAAACATTCGCTGCAGAGTTAGTCATATTTCGAAGTTTCCCCACAGGAAATCATTCAACAATCTCTGCTTGAGAGCCAGTTGTCACTTTAATTTCTGGTCCTATCCTTAGAAAATCGGTAAAAAAAACCAGATGCCCTAATCTTTCATAGAACGTATTGTGCATCCTGAAGCACTACCACTAACCGGCATATTGATTATCCTATTAAATAATATTGTTCAATATTCCATGCATGAACTGAACACAAGGATGACTTTCTTCTGTTTTCCAACCAGAAGAATCAGGTTCATTGGTTCAGCCCACTGGTGACCACCAGTAAATGGGTCTATACTAGATGAAGGGTATATACACTAATTGGAGTTACCCGGAGGACAGGTAGGGGTATATACACTAAGTGGAGTTACCTGGAAGACAGGTAGGGGTATATACACTAATTGGAATTACCTGGAGGACAGGTAGGGGTATATACACTAATTGAAGTTACCTGGAGGACAGGTAGGGGTATATACGCTAAGTG
>JAOUQZ010000024.1:359662-370179 GCA_028564935.1 Neosilurus hyrtlii
GTGTGTGTGTGTGTGTGTGTGTGTGTGTGTGTGTGTGTGTGTGTGTGTGTGTGTGTGTGTGGGTGGGTGGGTGTGTTTGTTAGTAGGATTACACAAAAATGCATGTACAGAGAAGGGGATGCTGTGTACTTATAATTATTTCTTTAGCTTGGCAGAGGTTTGCATTCTTTGAGTGCTCTTGTTTACAGTGTTGTGTCAGTGGTGGGAATATTTTGGGAAAAAAGTTTTAGACAGCTGTTTACAACTCAGACCAAGGTGGATTTCTCAGCAATGCTAAACACTGTTTTGTAAGAAATTACAGCGATTATTGCACTGCTGGTCACTATTTTGTCAAAAAAAATTTCTCTTTAAACTAAATCAGTCAGGCTTAGGCAGATATCAGAACCTGGATTTAATCTGACAGTTTAGGAGTGTTGAAATTCCTTAAAAATTTCACACTTAACACTTGTACTCTAGTAATATCCTGATTTCATACCTTAATTGTATGCAGACAAACTAGACACTCAACTGGGGGAAATATCATGCATTTTGATGTCCAATAGTCCACCTCTTTCATTTTAGTCCCGCCTCGTCTCATCAAGGAAAACAAAACACATTTTAGCCTATTTTTTATTATTATCTATAAGATCTATTTTAGTTTGTCAACATCTTAGTCACAGAAAAAATTGTAACTGACGAAGATTTTTGATCATAGATTTGATTACCAAAATGAACACTGATATAAATAATCTTAATGAATGCATCCCATCAGTAAACATTCGGTATTCAGCCTGTATTAAGGGAGTGAACTGGATTATAGCGCCGCCCTTAAGGTACTAAATGGGTACACTCTCAACATGATACACCAAAGTACACAAGACCAAAGGTCATCATTGTGTGTGTGTGTGTGTGTGTGTGTGTGTGTGTGTGTGCGCGTGTGTGTGTGTGTGTGTGTGTGTGTATGTACAGGTGGGCAGGTCAGAGGGGGTAGTGCGGTGAGTTGATGTGCTGGTGGAAGGGTGTGTGTGTGTGTGAGTGTGTGTGTGAGCCGTACAGCAGGTCGGTGGGCGTGGCACTCAGGCCGGGACACAGCGGCTCGTGATTACTCAGCACCGTGGACAGATATTTTACTTCCTCCGTCAGTCTCTTCACTTCTTTCCTCAGAGCAGCGTTCTCTTTCTCCAGATTCTCACTCTCCTGCACATGCAAAGACAGATATACACACAGAGCTTGTCATGTCAACAAGAAACCATAAAGAAGTGTACACTCTGTCCTAATGATATCAGAAAACCAAAGTGTTGGAAACTGGCATCCATACATGGATGGATTATATCTCATAATATCACTCTTTTTCTTATTATTGTTATTAATACATGTCATATTATTTGCTTGTAAATGAACTGTTTCTGTAAAATGATATCAGAGAACCATTGTAGGTCACTACTTAGTAAACGGCATGTTAGCATTAGCATTTCAGTGTTTAGCATTTAGGGGTTGAGCATGAGTTACATAGACAGAAAGCTTATTTTAAAAATTGGGTTTTAGTGTGATGAGATCAACATTGGGAATGAAATTTTAGCATCAAAATAGGTTGTTAGCATGAAGTGTTACAAGTGCGACAATGACATTTTACGGTAAGATGTTGGAGGTGAGTTGTTTTGTTCTAGTTGGAGGTGTGAAAAACACACAGGGATGAATGAGTGATATAAAAGAATCGGAGCTCCCACTAGCCTGTGGTGGAGCCTTCCAGTTAGCGTTAGCGTTAGCTTTCTTGTGTTTGGGGTTTACCCTCTATGAGTGACGCAAGTCAATCATCACTCATCCATGTTTTACGAGAAATGACAGTCGACTTGGCCCCCCTGCGACCCACACTGACATGCTGAGGTGTACTACAGGAAACGTGTCATAGGGAGGGAAATTACAGCTTCCTGTTTATCACTCACAGACTGTGAAGAGAGAAACCACACTGTGTGCACTCACAAAAAATTTACACACACATACACGGTGCTCATTTACATTTGATATATACACACACGAGGCGTAAACAATACATTTAAAAATATGTAAATATGGAATAATGGTAGTTTTATCATCATGTCCTCTTGTTAGAGTGTTAACTAGAAAAAGTCTCTTCATATCATGTGGTATTTTTTTTTTATTATTGAATATTTGACAGACGATCACATGGCGTTTTTCCCGGCATGACTGTGATGAGCCTGGGTTATCAGATGAGAAATGCTACATGTTAACATCCGTTAACAGAAATACACTTCTCGCTAATCTGATTAGCCCATGTGTGTGGTATTAGCCTCCTACTAGCCTCTTCTTCAGAGGAAACCCAAATCTGATGCTTGCTGTTGTGGTTGAGGACATGCTCATAGATTACCTGGAAGGACCCAACAGGGAATTTAAGCCTTCTGTAATGTATAATTCTGAACAATAAAGTGTTCCATTAGCATACATCTGCAGTGCTAACATCACAGCACTCACAAATCTACAGGGCTAACAATCTACAATGAAAATCTACTCATCTAACTTTACTTACTTAGAAAGAAAACCTTCAGGTGTAACTTTATGTACATAGATTACTTAAGGTAACTTAAACAAGAAAAACCTCCCAAGTTACAATAAACTAGCTAGCAATAATCATCTGAAGTGAATTAAAATAGTTATTTTTGCTATTTTAAAATGTAATTAGTTAGCAGAAACATCTGCATGTACCTTTAACTAGTTATCAGAAACTTTGAAATAACTTTAAATAGCTTGCAGAAATCTCCAGAGGTGAATTTATCTAGGAAAAACCCCTGTGAGGTAACTAAAAATCGAGGTAGCAGAAACATCTTGGGGTAAATGTAATCTAGCCAAAGCGCTCATGCATTAAGTTGATAATGAATTAATCTAGGGAAAATACTTGTTATGTGATTTTATCTAGCTTTCAGTGACATCCTGGGGATAAATTATCTAATAACAACCCTTGTGAAGTACATTTAACAGACTAACAGAAATCTCCTGAGGTAAATTAATCTACCAAACATCTTCATAAGGTAAGTTGAACCATTCATGAACCTCCTGAGGTAAATTCATGTAATAACAACTTTTGTGAGGTATGGTTAATCAGAATCAGCATACTTTATTGATCCCAGAGGAAATTGTGTGCACACAGTTGCTCCATATCAAGTAAAGAATAGGATAATGATAAAACTCTCAATAAGAAAAATTACAAATCTCTCTCTCTCTCTCTCTACTGCAAGTCTACACCCACACACACACACACACACACACACACACACACACACACACACACACACATGTGTAAGTCAAAAATTAAATGTTACTAATATTTATATAAACAGATACAGAATGAGTCCTGTCTGTGAGTAATATGTACAGTATTATCAACATGATAAACAGTGGAATTTAAATGTAATGCAAAATGCAAGTGTATATCAGTGGATGTTGTTGCTATATGGAGACGTTTACAGTTTAATGGCCACAGGTAGGAATGATTTTCTGTGTCGTTCAGTGGTACATTTAGGTGGTATCAGTCTCTCACTGAAAGTGCTCCTGTGACTGATCAGCAGGTTGTGAAGCTGGTGGGAGGTATTGTTGAATATTGTCTTTATTTTGGACAACATTCACCTTTCTGACACTACCGTCAGAGTCCAGCTCCATCCCCACAACGTTACTGGCCTTGCGGATCAGTTTGTTAACTAGCTAGCTGAAATATTCTAGTAAATATATCTAGTACAAACCCTTTTGAGGTAAATTAAACTAACTATCATAACCCCCCTGAGGTAAATGTATCTAGTGAAAATCCTCGTGCAGATAAGTTTAACTAGCTAGCAGAAGTTTTCTGAGGTAACTTCACCTAGCAAAAAATATCACGAGGTAAGTTTAGCTATCTTTAGGAAATCCTGTGGAAATTTTCCCCAATTAAAACTATCGTGAGGTGAATTTAGCTAGCTAGCAGAAACATCCTGAGGTAAATTTATCTAGCAAAGACCTTTGTGAAGCAAGCTTATATAACTAGCAAAATATCTGTATATCAGGGTTGAAACAATTTGAACATGGCTTTGGACTGTGAGAAGAAACCAGGGCGTCTGGAGGAAACCCACACAAGTAGAGGGAAAACATGCAAACTCCAAAAAAAAAAAAAGCCCTAGTTGGTCATGAGATTCAAACCCAGAACCTTCTCAGTGTGAGGTGACAGGTATAACCACTAAAACACTGTGGCACATATAGCAAACCCTCACATCGTAAATTTAACTAGTGAGCACGATCGTCCTAAGGTAAATTTAGCCTGATTACTTAGATGGCTCAAGGACATGAGTAATAACACTGTCTCTCACACACATTCACACACTGAAACTCACACACTCTACAGTAAGGTGAGACAGTAAGACTGATACAGGGTGGAGCAGGGTGCATAGTGCATATGGTGGAGCAGGGGGGAATAAGATGGAACAGGGTGAAGCTGGGTGGGGTAAGAAGAAGCAGGATGTAGAGGAGGGACTTGGTTAAGTGGGGTGGGGCAGGGTGGAGGAGAGTTAACTGCTAAAGAGTTAACTACATATCCTGACTTTTGATAAGCACTGAACTTGGAGACTTCTTCCATAAATGTTGTTCAGAAAAACATTCTTGCAGAAAACTTTTTGTCGCTGTTTTATCAATCTGTTTATAATATTAAATATCCACAGTTCATATCCTTGTGAATGAGCTGTTATTACAGAAACAATAACATAGCAGAACGGGCACATGAATATAAACCGGTTAGAAGTAATTAATCAATAACTTCAACCAATCATAATCAAGAACAACATAAAAACATCTAAACACTGATTCAGGATTTAAAATGGTGATTTTTTTTTTTTTTCAAACCTCAGAGAAGTGTTAAGATAATAAAAAGTGACTAACAGCCGAGAGAGATTTTGGTTTCTGAAGTGGAGAAAAATATTCAGAGATTTGCTGAAGTGTTGAGTTTTGTAACAAGACACGATTTTGTGGTTTGTCACGTGATGTTTCCTGCCCACGCCATCTAATTAATGCCAGAAACGGAGGCAAAAACACGAGTGAGTGTGAAATTCGACAGAAGCCATGACGCATCGCCACATGCTCAGCACAGAGCCATGTAAATATACGAGCTGGACAGGAGTGTTAGCCTCACTAACCTCGTTAGCTTCACATGCTTGAGCATAGTCAACATAGTCGGTTCTCATTATTCCTTTTGTCCAGGTTCTGTTCCCTATCTGTGTGTGTGTTCAGGTTCTCACCAGGTGCAGGCTGTCTGCTTTCTGTGTCTGTCTCATCCTACTCTTCTGAGCAGCGATGCGATTCTTCTCTCTCCTCATCACTTTCCTCATATCGTCTGTTGATCCCTGGAGTTAGGTCATAGATCATGCATTAGTCATGCTAATCTGGATATTATGAATATGCGTATCACTTATCATGCTAACCACAGAACTTTTGCTTTGGAGGAAAAACGTCCTCAGAGAACCCTTGTGTAAAAGTGAGATTATGATTAGCTTGTGTGTGTGTGTGTTTGTGTGTGTGTGTGTGTGTGTGTGCGTGCGAGATTCATTTGCTTAACACAAAATCAACTGAACAAATATATTTCTAGTGTATTTAAGAGATGTATGACTCAAACATTTTCAAGTCATACATTGATGCTGAATCCTGATACCAATGATTGATTTCAGTATTAGCTTAGTATAACCAGTCAGCTGGGGCGCTGTTGCATTTTGGGCAGCAATCTTTCTTGCAAGCCTGTTATCCAGTATATTCTAAAACCTTACAATACATAAAATGATACCTTTGTCAAACATAATCTCTGTGGTCACCCTGCATTAAACATTAGCCAGCCAGCTCAGACATAAAATCACCAATTTGTTTAAGAAAGTTTTGCTAACTATTAGCTTTATTGTCTATTGACTAGCTTTAGTAGTAGCATTGCTAAAAGATATGAAATATCAGAAAAGAGTTTCTTTTCACACACGGTTGAACGATTTGGTTGTGAAAATGGGTCAGAATCGCTCTCTCTGTGTGTGTGTGTGTGTGTGTGTGTGTGTGTGTGTGTGTGTGTGTGTAGAACGTAATGATGATCGAAGGCTAGTAGAAAACAGTTAATACAGTTAGCAAATCTGAGCAGCATCTGCTAGTAAATCGATGTCGAATCACAGTTTTGTGTGTGTGTGTGTGTGTGTGTGTGTGTAAGAGAGAGAAAGAGACAAAGAAAAGTACAGAGAGAAGTACAGAAAGGAAGTGTTAGCTTAATGATGAATGAAAGCGAGCACTGAACAGGGTTAGCGATATTAGCATTGGTAGCGGTTTGTGTTTGTGTGTTTTTAGTGTGTTGTCCATAACGGCACTTTCACTATCACTAAACACCATCCTGCTGTCTATCTGTTTTCTGTCTGTCTGACCATATCTCATCATTCCTTTTCTGTCTTTGATTGTCGCTCTATCTCTCTTTTCTGTCACTTGCCATTTTTGTCATTTTTGGTCTCTCTCTCTCTCTCTCTCTCTCAGTATTTATGTCTGTCTTTAGCTTTCGGCCTTTCTTTATGCATTTATATCCATCTATCACTCATCCTTTCTATATATACTCTCTTTCCAGCTCTCTACCTTTCTACCTCTGTCACTATTCTTCTTGTGGTCTCTTCAGCATTTACTTTTTAGACCCACTGGCTCTCTCTTTAGCGTTCTTTCTCTCTCCATCTTTCAATCCCTCTCTATCTTTTTGTCTGTCTGTATATTTTTGTTTCTTTACATATTTTGCACAAAACATCTAAAACAAAAAAAAAGGTGTTACAGGTTTTATTTCAGTGTACTACACATGTTAGGAACCTGAAGCTTGTATCCTGTTGTGTGTGTGCGAGAGAGAGAGATAGAGGTATGTGCAAGAGGTTGAGCGGTAAGGTGCTGTCCCTTTAGAGTAATGGAATGAATGAAGAAACTCACGTGGAGCAATGGAGAGATAAAAATGGAAAAAAGTTGTAAAGTTTGGACAATGAAGGCATGCAAAAAAGAGAAAAGTAAAAGTGCACCCAGATGTGCATGCACCTGAAATGAGAGACAGAAAAAGAGCAAGCAGTGAAAAAGAGAGAGAGAAAGAGAGTACTAAAGAAGGATCATGGAGAGATGATGATGAAGCGTCGTACCTGTTTGTGTCCTGGTGATGGAGATTTGGTGTAGCCAGTATCATTACTGTCTGAACCCTGAGCCATACCACTCTTTTCTTCTCTTTAGTTGTGCGCTCTCTCTCTCTCTCTTTCTCTGTCGCTTTCTTGCTCTCTTCTTTGCGCTCTCTCTATCTCTCTCTTTCTCTCTCTCTCTCACATCCACTGTGTGTGCAAAATCAAGCACAGTTCAGTGCTTAATGTGCAGCAACAGTTCCTCCTCCTCCTCTCTCTCTCTCTCTCTCTCTCTCTCTCTCTCTCTCTCCACCTCTCACACATACACACTCACTCTATCTGTCTCTCTGTCTGTCTCTCTACTCAGTGATGTGTGTGATGTGGTCTAAATCTCTCACTTGCAACTGGAAGTCATGTGATGCCTGGAAACTTCGCATTATAAAAAGACAACAAAACCCCAGAAATAGTCCAGACGAAGAAAAGCAAGTAAACGAAAACAAAGAATCTTTTTCGCGTTGGTTAAAACCAGTTTTATTCAAATTAGATTTTTTTTCTTTGCACATTACACCCAGTTCACACTGCTGATTTGAATTTCCAGTCATTACATTCTGGATTTTTCTCTCTATGTGTACATCAATTAATAATAACAATAATATTGTGCACTTTATGTCATTAACTCTCTGAATCTTTTTTGAATATATAAACTGAGAATAGAATTAAAGATA
Organism: Neosilurus hyrtlii; assembly: GCA_028564935.1. Lineage (NCBI taxonomy): Eukaryota > Metazoa > Chordata > Actinopteri > Siluriformes > Plotosidae > Neosilurus > Neosilurus hyrtlii. The sequence continues at coordinate 367,497 of JAOUQZ010000024.1, forward strand.
AATAACTAGATAAAGCTGCAAATTATTTGAATTAAAAATAATAAATGTTTCATCGGTTGATTTTATGCAGTTATGCTAATCTTTTACAGAATTATTTATGCACACAACAACAACAACAAAATCTTGATGTTATGCAAACTTTGCTTTTTCCATATTGTATATGTCCATATTGGGACATATATATGTATATATATATATATATATATATATGTCCCAAACCGTTGACTCTAAGTCGACATGGATCTTCTAAGGTTCTAGATCAGGGGTCACCAACTTTTTTGAAACTACTTTATGGGTACTGAGTCATACGAAGGCTACCAGTTTGATAGGCTTTCCTGAAATTACACATTTGCTCAGTTTTCCTTTAGTTATACATTATCAATAATGATTAATGATACTCATCTATGTGAAGACACTGATCATGTTAATGATTTCTCATCAATCATTAATCAACAATAAAAATCAAAAATTAAAAAATTAAGACGCAGCTCACTAGTGAGTTGTGCTATTTTTAGAACAGGCCTGCGGGCGACTTATGTGGTCCTTGGGGGGTGACCTGGTGCCCCCAGACACCGTGTTGGTGACCCCTGTTCTAGATGATTCTAACTAGTATATCATATTTAATTTTTAAAGGAGATGTTGTGCTTATTATGCATAAATGTTATGAAACCGATCAATGTTGTTATAGTGTTGAATAGCTGTATTAGAGGGCACTATAGTTTCAAATAACAAGGTTAGTGAATGTTTAAGTTTTTTCTCTGGGCTGTTTGTGCTGGCCATCACACACAAGGTTTTCATAGGTTTTTGGGGGAGAACACTAGTGCATCAAGGCATGCTGGGCCTTTTTTTCAATCACTGCTCCACATACACAGCAATATTTTTACCCATCCTAATTTGCCTCCAAGTGCACTGAGCATGGAGCTTTCAGGCAGCCAATCAGAGCAGAGTAGGCACAAAGTTTGGAAAAACCACAGATGAGAGGAGGAAGCCAAACAGGCCGACCAGAACATACACTCAAAAATCAATGTTTGAGGTGTTGATGAAGGTGTAGGAAACAGTTCAATTCATTTTATGAACCTCTTCAGCCTAATTAGGGCCGTGGGGACATCACAGGGCAGAAACATGCTGATGGTACCCCAATGGCTTACCCTTTACAAATGACAGCAATGGTTCTTTTACATACTTTTCACCACAAGACAGTAAGACTCATGGCTAGCTTTTGTTAACCCAGTCAGTTGTACTGGGGGAGTGATCAATAAGGTCAATGGCAACCTTCAGATCAATAAGCCAGCACCCTACCACTGGGCCACCACTGCCCCTTTCCTGAAGAACTGTGGAGTTTTTTGGATTAGGAATCATAATCAGGTACAAAAATAAAAAAAAGGTCTAAAAATGTGTGTAATATTCTGCCTTTAATTTTTTTTTAGGAAGTCATATAAAATTGATCATGACTGAAAATTGTACATTAGAAGAAAGTAACTAATTCTATATAATAATTTACTGTTTCACCCCAAAACAATAAGCTAAGTAATTACACGTACCTAATATTTTATTATTAGTAATATAGTAATAATACACACCTAATAAACCAGTAAAATTACAGAGAATGCTTCAAAGGCTACACAGATGTTAAAGAGTTTGCCTAACATCAGCTCAGTGCCACTGCACCTGTGAAGAAATGTTAACTGCATGAAAGAAGTTTTATTTAGATGTATGCTCCAAATTATTGGCACCCTTGCTGAAAATGAGGGAAAATCTTTCACCTGAAATGAATTAATTTGTTCATTTTCTAAGCCGCTTAATCCTAATAAGGGACACTGGGAGGCCCGGTGGTAGGATGCTGGCTTACTAATCCAAAGGTCAGGGATTCAAGCCCCACTATCACCAAGTTGCCACTTCCCAAGTGCATCTGACTGGGTTAACAAAAACTAGCCATGGCATGTAAAAGAACCATTGCCCTCATTTGTAAAGGCCCCCTTGTAAAGCAACATCATGAAGGAATTTAATTTAGTTTGAGTCGCAATGTCCACGCTACAAAATGACACACTGCAACACCCACTGCAACACACACCATGTGTTCAGTCAGCGTGCGGGACAACAGCAGCCGTTTCCTTGTCTGACCCCGACTTACACTGAAGGTGTTTCTGCTGAGCGGCCATGAGGGAAAAGTAAGCGGAAAACATGCAAAGTGCCTGGTTTCGGGTACTCGGCGTGGAAATTTATTTCTGCTTATGTTTTTTTCTAAACTTTTAGAAAGAAAAGTTGAAATTAGCTTTTGGGTTTTCCTGAGCTCTGATCGAAAATCAGATCTCACACCGTTACTATTAGGAAGAAAGGAGGAGAAAGTGTACGCAGTGTTATGTGTGTTTATTTAATAATAAAATATAAGAGAATGAGGAAGAGAGAAAAGAAAGAATGAATGAGAGAGATAGAGACACACACACACACACACACACACAATGACAGAGAGATGAAGATAAATGGAAAGTGCATATTATACGGTACAACACAGTGTGAGTGAGAGTACATGAGCACAAAGGTCATCAGTGTGTCTTTGCAGGTGATTCCCCACAGTCTGTGTGTGTGTGTGCACCATATATATTTATCTGTCTATCTAGTTTCATGTATGTATGTATGTGTATGTGTGTGTATATATATATATATATATATATATATATATATA
>JAOUQZ010000024.1:399661-434941 GCA_028564935.1 Neosilurus hyrtlii
ACACACACACACACACACACACACACACACACACACACACACACACACACACACACACACACACACACACACATAGGAGGCAGCAGACCTGCTGAGCGAGTCATGACGTACAGAGTGGCTCCTCTATTAATACCCCTGGTGGACCCCGGGGGAGATGCAGCGGTGTGCAGAAATAGCAGGTGCTCGGTTTAACAGCAGCTTCAGCATCAGCAACAGTAAAATTAGCGCTGTGTGACGACAAACCTGCGTCGCTTCCTGCAGCTCAGAGGAGGAGGAGACAAGTTCCGTCTCGCCAAGGAAATAAGCAGATTTAGCTTCCTCCCAATAATCGTGTAACAGAGCCACAAGTTTCGCATCATACGGTATTGTAGTGTCATAAACATATTCTAACACTCTCACTGTCAATCTGGGGCATCATTTACATTTAAAGATCTAAGATTTCATCTGGAAACGTAACTGAAATCATCAGCATGCAAAACATTTCACAGTAAAGCTATTATTATTATTATTATTATTATTATTATTATTATTATTCTACTTGTTATTGTTATTATTATTATTATTATTATTATTATTATTATTATTCTACTTATTATTATCATTATTATTATTTACATTTACATCATTTAGCAGATGCTCTTATCCAGAGCGACTTACAGAAGTGCTTTAAAGTCCCTATCAGTGAATATATTCTTATACTGGTTCGTCAGGACACAGACTAAGTATACCATCAGTCAAGAACTCAGTGGATAGGTGTTGAAATAGTTTTTTTTTGGTTTTTTTGGTGTGTGTGTGTGTATAAAATAGTGCTAGTCTAAGGACAGCCGAAAAAGGTAGGTTTTTAGCCGTCGTTTGAAGATACCCAGTGACTCAGCTGTCCGAACATCCATCATCATCATTATTATTATTCGTATTATTATCAATTATCAATTTTTAAATGTGTTAATTTGGCATACCCTTTTATCCAGAGCGACAATAATTTATCTTTTTTTTTATACAACTGGGCAGTCCAGGGTTATGGGCCTTGCTCAAGGGCTTAACAATGGCTGCATAATAGCATATGTTCACCCTCAACCTTTAGATCACTAACCCAAAGCCTTGACCACTGAGCCACCATACCCTGCCTAAATGTATAAGCGTGATATTTTCTATAAATCTCTTCTATTACTGTAAAGTGAGAACTTGTGAGCTTAAGAGTTATTTCTAAATTCATTATAGTCTGGTATCTGAAGATATATTATTTAAATTTCAAGAGCAATGTCTTCCATTCTAGTACATTATATCTCTATCCTGTGTCCTCCAGAGCTCAGAGCGGCGACATCTCAGATGAAAAAAATCCTCAGATCCGCAACGCGCATGCGTCCTGTCCTTACTTCCGCGTACGCCTGCGTAAGACCTTCGCGCATGCGTGGTGAGTCGCCTGCCTGTGGATGATTAGTTTGGGTCTGAAGCAGCCATGGCTCTGCTCCGTGTCTTCATCCTCCTGCCGTTCATTCTTCATTCTGTGGCGTCCATTTCGTTTTTTCTGCCGATCAAGACGCGGAAATGTCTGAAGGAGGAGATCCATAAAGACGTCCTGGTGACCGGGGAGTACGAGATCAGTGAGCAGCCTAACAGCAAAGTCAACCTGAAGGTGCGCTAGATGTTTAATGCTAATGCTAATGCTAATGCTAATGCTAATGCTAAGTACAAGTCGACGTCAGCTCAACCAGCCGGATTCTTAATCTGGCACATTAAACAGTTTTAGCACTGGAGCAAAATTTTACATGAAATACAGACTAAGGTAAAAAGATTTATTTAAGTGACTTTATTTAATTTAAAATTGGGTTAAAATCTCACTTTTTATCCAGTTGTGATCATAAACAGGAAGAGATTCCGTGCGCGAGGCTTTCAACATCTCTTAAAGTCATCATAGTCATTTTTTAAACAATTACTGTATTATTATTATTATTATATAATTGTGTTGAGTATTATTTTAAACATACTTGGTTATCAAAAAATTAATGATTTTTCCAAACTAAATAAACTAAACAGCTGGTCACAATACCAACAACAACAATAACAATAATGTGTAAATAATCAAAGGTAATATAGCTAGATACAATAATAAGAAATAATAGTAATGCACATATTTATTTCTGTATGTGGATCAAAAAGATTTTGTTATTGAAGAATTTTTGTGACATCTGTATATTCATGTATATAAATTAACAAACAGCTTCAGAATAACTACTACACATTGACACCGATATAAATATATTCATTAATAGGTAAATAGTTTTGATTAAATGAGTCGAGAGACTTCTGAATAAAACTCCTGACTTTTATTTTAAATGATGATTAATGTGATTTGCACCAAAGTTCACTCTCTGTACAATAATATAGTTTTATAAAAACATTCATCTGATATATGGCAATATTTTTCACACATTACATCAATTCAACTCTGCAAGTTTCAATTATAAATAAAAGTACAATAAATGAAGTTGATACTACATGAGTAAAGAAACAGTGTGAGATCAGTCACCTCCTGGATTTGATTCTATGTAGTTTTAGGTTGTGTGTGTGTGTGGCGTCCCCTGGTGTCAAGTAAGAGTTCAGTGTTGTGTTGAATGTTAATGTCCTGAGGTGGGTTTAATGCTGACGTCACATCTAGGTGTGGGGGTCGGGAGGTGGTTGTGACGTGTTTACTATTCACTGTTGTAGATCACAGACTCGTCCAATCACATCCTGTACTCCAAAGAAGATGCCACGAAGGGAAAGTTCGCTTTTACTACTGAGGACTACGACATGTTTGAGGTCTGCTTCGAGAGCAAGTCACAGATGGGTAAGTTGGGACAATGTTTATAATATCCTTAATAAATCATCACCTTTGTAATAAAAATGTCTTTGCTGTTTTTAAAATTGTTTCACTGTATCTCTGTCTGCCTGTTTCTTTGTAGCTATAGGGCGAGTTCCTGATCAGCTTATTAATCTGGATATGAAACATGGTGTTGAGGCTAAAAACTATGAGGAGGTTTTGATTTTTCTGCTTCAATTTATTTAGAAAGTTCATTAACAATAAAATTTATACTAAATATCACAGTAATTCAAGTACTACAGATAGGACTGACACACATTAACCCGATGTGTGTGTGTGTGCGTGCGTGCGTGAATGTCAGATTGCAAAGGTGGAGAAGTTGAAGCCCCTGGAGGTGGAGCTGCGGCGTTTGGAGGATCTCTCGGAGTCCATCGTTAATGATTTTGCCTACATGAAGAAGAGGGAGGAGGAGATGAGGGACACTAACGGTGAGAGTTTGAGGTCACATGACCAGAAGGAGGATGATGTCACTCTGTTATAAAGTGGTGTTTAGCTGAAGGTCTGGCTTCCTGAACAGTGACATCATAATTAAATTTATGTTTATTACATGTTGATTTTGAGGTTTTTTTTTTTTTTTTTTTAAACCTGTCTTCATATTTTATTTACTTTCACACCACATTTCACACACAGCTGACTGATAATCAGTGGCATTTGCTAAACGCAATAGTGGATTTTTTTCCGTCTTGAAGATTTTTAATCTTTTCTCCTGTTTTTAAGAACTATAAAATTGAACCATTCATTAAAATAGTTCAATGTAATTTGTTGAGTTTTCTTCCATTAATATAAAATGTTCAGCTATTAAACAATTAATTTTCTGTAACATCTGTAATTTATATCATACAAAGAAAAAATAGTTTTTTGGGTTTTTTTTAGACTTTATTAATTTGTACTTTAATAACATTTTATTGTTTTCTCTCTTTCCCTCCCTCCCCTTCCCTCCTGCAGAGTCAACAAATGCACGAGTTCTGTACTTCAGTGTGTTCTCAATGTGTTGTTTAATTGGCTTGGCCACATGGCAGGTCTTCTACTTGCGCCGCTTCTTCAAAGCCAAGAAGCTCATCGAGTAGAAGAAAAAAAAAAAAAAAACACCACCACCCAGAGCCGCCAATCATACACTGGGAAGACCCGCCTCACCATCTTTTTTTACATCATTACACGTTTTATTAATTTTTTAAATTTCCCAGTTTCACATTGTGTATCAGGACTTTATGGGATGGTGCCGTGTTTCGAAACAAATTTAATAATAAAAAAAAAGTCACATTTATTGAAATCTATACATCGAAGTTTTTTCTCCTGAGTGTCACTCATTTGTTTCTGGTATGGAGTAAAAAATGTTTTGTTTTTTTTTTTGTTTGTTTGTGTTTTTCTTTTTTTTGAGTGGCAGATTTTTGTACATCTTTTTTTTTTTTATGGTATACTTACCGAATATTCTAATTAAGCCCTGCCCACTGGGGTCTCCTTAGTACATTAATGGTATGATGCTGAAGGAGGCTAATATGAAGCTGATATGTTAAATGCTGCGAGTTCTAAAAAAGTATGCTCAGGACTTGTACACTGAAGTCCACTTTTAACTGATAATTTTGGACCCCCCCCCCAGTATTTGTGTAAACATCCCTTCAGTAAATAAAAGTGGGATGTTAGCGAATCTACTGCAGAGTCAAGTTGTGTTTGGATTTAATATGAAGAGGTGTTTCACTGTTTTGTTCTCACCTGCTTGTTTCCCTTCTTTGATGAGGCTTCGGTCCACAGCGTTGAAAAGAGAAGATCGTGTCGTCGTCACCCCCAAAATTCACTTTTTTTTTTTGGTGCTTGTGGTCGAGCTCGTTACAGGGTGATGGATGGTTGAATATTAATATTATTGTTCAGTCAGAAGCTGATTGTTCTCTGGGGGTTTTCATGATTAAAGCTGGTTGTCATTGAATAAACTTTGTTACTTTAAACACTAGTCAATTTATTTGTTTTTTTTTATTCACAAAAAAATTCACGTTATTATCATAAGAAGAAATCTGATATATAATAAACTAAAAACTTTACTCTTGATTGTATTAATATTTCTATAGATCATTTCTTTATTTTTACATAACTTCTAGTAGACATTTATTTTTCTTTATGTATTTATTTGACATTTTTTCTTTCATTACTTTCATTTTTTTATACTTTGGGCTTTTCTTTGGAATATTTTATATATAATTCTTTTAATTCTTTATTAGGTTATTTATGTTTTATTAAGTAAAAATTTGTTTATATAGCCACATTTTTTAACTCTGCTGTATTTTTCATTTGTGGTGTTTTATGCTTCTCAGGAAGTCATTACTTGGTGTATATATTAATCTTATTAATGTGACAGTAATGTACAGTGATAATACATGCACTTGAACACACTGTTCATGTACCCTGGCAGTGACAGTGATGTTTGTAAGAATTATTGCGTGTGGCGTTATCACTGCATTAAAATCTGTTCGTTCATTAACATGAAACCAGCTATAAAGAATATTAAGTAATTGATATCTCCAGTACAGGTAGTTTTAATTTATTAACAGTATCAGGTACAGCCCCTCATACAGGGTGAACTTATAAAACCTCCCACATTCCAAAAGAAAATGGAAAAAGTGGGTAAATTATTATTTGCATAGTTGAAACTTCATTCAGTACAGTTATATTCATCGTGTTTTAAAGATGGTCATCCTCTAGATGTTGGCCGTCATTGTCTATACATCCCTGGAGGCGATTTCTTAAGGCTGCCATGGCTCGATGGGTGATGTTGGGTGGAACAGCTGCTATCTGCTACTAAATAACAACCTTAAGGGCTTCATGAGTTTGGTAGAGTCAGTGTAAACTCATAATTTAATGTAGCCCCACGAAAAATGACACGGGGAGAGGTCAGGGGAAACCCAAAATTTGGCTGGTCACCTGGAAAATTTCATTGATCCTCAAGCTGTGAGCCATAACTCCACCAACCACACACTGAGTTCTTCAAGATCACAGTGTTCAAGTTGGGATGGGCTACCAACAGACCGTAGCACCTCCTCTTCTGCCTCATGTTTGCAAATAATAATTTGATTGTCATTAACCTGTTTTTTGTTGTTGTTGTTTTTTACATCCTTTTGAAATGTGTGAGTATTTTTAGGGTGAAGAATTTGTCATGCTGAATGACTGAACTACAGCAATGATAATACTTTAAAGGAGTAGTGACATAACAGGCATAACAGGCATGTTAAATAAACACGGACAATTCATTTTAACACCCAATGAGTAATACTCAGCGTGTAATGTGATCATATTCTTTTTTTAAACAGCTTTTTAATGCTAGCAACAAAATCATGCTAGTTCTGTGGATTCCACATGCACAATAAAATGAACACAAACACGATTCCTTTATTTTTATTAAAATTCTATTCTTATGTGTTTTTAATGTGTAGATGATAAACATTCTTGTATTTTAATATCCATATTTATCCTTATTATATTACTCTTACATGTCTAATGTACAATGACTTGTCTAACTTCACATTATGTATGCAGGTCACTGATCAAGTTTCGTATCCATTCCTGCTTTTTTTTATGAACACGAATCAATTTCTTTATTAATCTATTTATTTATTCACTCCGATTAAACGTGTTGAGTGAATAAAATAGCTGCTTTTTTATATTAATACCCGTAATGTCCTGAACTTTTAATTTAAAATATATATTATAAACTGGTTGGAAGTGAATGAGGTCAGTTAGTGAGGCTAATTTTACGCATTGCTATAGAGGTTTTCTCTTTATAATATTTAATATATATTAAGGTTATTAAAAAATCCGAAGCAAATGAATTGTGTTCAGTAAAAATGGAGTAGCTGTTAACTGCATTTACTTACCTTTTTATTTCAATGTTTTCCCAACGGGACTTTTAATTTGAAATAACTGTCATGCGGTCACCGGAAGTAAATAAAGGCCAACCGAACACTGTTTCCGTGCACCAGTTGGTGGCGGTAATGCACCAATTTATTGTTTGTCAAACGCTAATAAACGCGAAGAAGAAGACGACGAAGAAGAAGAAGAAAACGAGGAGAAGAAGAAGCCGCGTTTCTGTGCACAGGTGTGTGACCGTACTGTCATCACTCTGTGTGAGTTTTAATCTGGGCTGTTTGTGTGTGTGTGAGGGAGATCAGGGAGAATGCCGGGAGCGGATAAGGAGACGGATCTGTCGGAACGCATTGAGGCTTTTCTGGCGGAGTTAAAGCGCAGCGGCAGCGGCTCTGGATCACTGCGCGGTTCGGCGGAGACAGCGAGAGACACCGCGGCTTTACTCCGGAGGATCACCGCTCAGGCCCGATGGAGCAGCGCCGGTTTGTTTACTCTTTTACTCTTCTGTGCTTTAATCACCCAGTCGCTCACTCACCCTCAGCTGTGATCCGTCAGATGTTTATTGTCCTCCAGCAGCTCCGAGAGCAGTGCAGGTTTATATCAGTGCCCTCGTTTTAATATTTAATTGTTGCTATAGTAACCGAATGCTCACAGCACCCTGGGACAGAATGGTTTAAAAGTAACCCATGATGTGATGCTTTTCTTAAAGTAAGGAGAAGTTTGTTTTACAGTTACAAAGGGAGTCTCCAGGGTCAGACATGAAGCTGTAACTTCAGGACAGATGAGGTTGCTCTAGTTTTTGTTTCTTGTCTTTTTGCTCTTATTAACTTGAAGAGAGAATAAAGTGACACTGGTAAGGGAAGGACTGTTTATAGTGAAACTTCCCCTTCACATGTACTAAAGTATTCAGATCTCAGCCCTGGAGTGCGACAGGGTGAAAATACAAACACCCATGGGTTAGTCTTCACCTCCTTAATGCACTGTATGAACTGGGTGAAAATTAGAGGAAGTCAGGTTTTTTTACCCATAAAACTTATACTTATATTATGAGTGCATGTTTGGGAGGTGAACGCTAACAGTCTATGGACCGAAATCTGAGGAACGGTACAGTAAGCTCAGTGCTCACGGGAGGTTTAAGTTGCCTGAAAGATCAAGACTAAAGGAGGAGTGTGATTAGTTTTGTCCCTGTCATGCTCCAGTGACTAGCTGGTTACCCCACTAGGCTGCGCTCATGTGAGTCTGGACATCCTGGCAGAATCAAATACAAGATCTGGGTAAGGTCTGTGGTTGACCACTTCAGTCAGGTGCACTGTGGCATCACCCAAGAGCATCACCCAAAATTGGAGAACAATGAATTTTTCTCAAAAAATATAAAGCACATTTTTTTGAGTGAAAAAACCCCAATCTTCTCAGATTTCCCCCAATTTCACACTGTCTGTTAGGGAGGAGAAGACTTACACAGGGGTGTGATGAGTTTTGTCCTGTCACACCCCAGAGTTGAGATCTCAGTAGCTCGTTTCCAGTATATGACACACAGATGTAAATATAGTACTGATGGATATGATTTACACCTGCAGTACATGCACGGTTACTGTTACAGGTACAGTGACTGTTATTGTGCAGCTCCAGTACAATACATGTGTAATGCCTGAGCTCGAATTAACTTTAACCAGCAGAGGGACGTGTCTGTAACAGTGAATATAAAAGCATTATGTGGGGAAGAATAAACATCACTTTTTCTTCACTGCTCTCTTCACGGAGTGAAGGCATCTCTCTGATGGTCCAGGTCGACCTGCTCGTGGATCTGTGGTGGTCTCCCCTTCCCTGTTGATCTTTTTGCCGTTGACGGAGGAATATTCAAATTGTCGGCTATTTGTCGTTGGCTGATGCCACCCTATGACTGACCCACAATTCGACCTCTCTGAAAATCAGACAATTCTTGAGCTCCTGGAGTGCGAGGCATGCTTGCATAACTTAAACTTTGTGCACTTTTATACAGCAGTCTGATCACTGTTCATTAAATTTAAGTCATTAAATTGTCAGATTAATTAGTTGTTTAAAGAGTAGATGAAAAAAGAATTAATTTAAATTATGATTACTTTTATAGGCATTTATCTTCAATGTGATTTGCAGTGGGAAGTCGTGGGCATCCATTTTGATGGATTTTGGCATTTTTAATTTATAACTTTTAAAATAAATCAATGTCAACCACATATATTAAGTATGCTATATACCCACTGCATATTAGGATTAAACTTGTTAATATATCTTCCTCTAACTAAATTATTATTATTTTTTTTTTTACAAGACTTTATACTGTGCCGTTGTTACTGGCATACGTCATTGTATTTCTTGTCATATATATATGTGTGTGTAGGTGACCTGATGGAGATCATACGTAAGGAGGGGAGGAGAATGACTGCAGCTCAGCCCTCAGAGACTACAGTCGGTAACATGATTCGCAGAGTGCTCAAGATCATCCGAGAGGAATACGCCAGGTACACACACACAGAGACACACATACTGTCACATGATGTCCTTGCTGTGTGTTGTTCCCTACATCAGCCTGTATGCATCTGTTACTTCGGTTTTACTCTGAAGCTATGAGAGTAGTGTTAGTATCAGGTGAATAAACGGATGCATGTTACATGTGTAGGTCTCGTGGTAGCAGTGAAGAAGCCGATCAGCAGGAGTCCCTGCACAAGTTGCTGACGTCTGGCGGCTCGAGTGAAGAAAACTTCAGAACTCACTTCAGCTCCCTAAAAGCAAATGTCATCGAAGCCATCAATGAACTGCTGACTGAGCTTGGTACACACACTTTCAGACTGGAGTGTTATCATTATATATAATAATATATATAGTATATTTAATCTGGTCTGTGTTTAGGTTTGGTGATGACATTGCAGCAGACTGTGTTAGGTTTAGTTTCTGGAGGAATTATTATTATTGGGATTTTCTGATGATGCGATATGGTGATGTTTTCCTTATTTTTCTATTATAATCTTGGAGAGAATAAAGGGACGCTGGAGAGGGAATGACATTACAGCTGGGATAACAAAATTAACCTCGTCTTTATAAATACTATACTCAGTTTGGACACACTCACCTGCTCAGATGTACAGAATCTGAATCCTCTGGATTGGAGAGGACAAAACTAATCACAGTCTCGTGGAAGTCTCGACCTCTGTAACATACAGTGTAAATTTGGGGGAAATTGGAGAACGGTGAATTTTTCACCGGAAAAAAAAATAGTTGGTGGTGTTCTGTTGTGTTCTTTCACTGAAAAACTCCAAAATTACACTGTACGTCAAGGATGACAGAAATAACAGGTGTAATTAGTTTCGTTCTCTCAAACTTCAGCACTGAGATCTAAGGGAACATACTATAGTTAATATACAAAAGCATGGCGCTGGAGCACGACGGGACAAAACTAATCACACCCCCGGTGTTAGTAGTGATATCCTTAACATACTGTGAGAATTTGGTGAAAGTCAGAGAGTTTTTACGGCTGGGAGGTCAAGACGACAGTTTTTTCTTATCACAATCCAGATCTGAGAACCGAGCACTGTGTTGGAACGGTGTATGCAAGTGTGGGGAGTGGAAGTGAGTTAATGCATTAACAGCTATAAACATTCTTTTTTCAATTGTGTGTGTGTGTGTGTGTGTGTGTGTGTGTGTGTGTGTGTGTGTGTGTGTGTGTGTGTGTGTAGAGGGCACTACAGATAACATAGCGATGCAGGCTCTGGAGCACATTCACTCTAACGAGGTCATTATGACGATCGGACGCTCGCGCACCATCGAGGCTTTTCTGAAGGACGCAGCTCGCAAACGCAAGTTCCACGTCATCGTCGCTGAGTGTGCACCTTTCTGTCAGGTAACATTACCCACAATCCTCTGCTGCAGTGAGCATAATACTGCAGTGCTGAATACTGCATGTATGTTTTTCCCAGGGTCATGAGATGGCTACCAGTCTGTCAAGAGATGGCATTGAGACCACAGTTATTCCAGACGCTGCCATTTTCGCCGTCATGTCTCGAGTCAACAAGGTGAGTGTGAGAGAGGGAGGGGGGATGTTTGTATTTATTACCCTACAGTATTACATTTTAAAATGTACTTTCTCTCCTTTTCTGTGTATCGGTGTGTGTGTTTCAGGTAATCATTGGCACACAGACTATCCTAGCTAACGGAGGACTGCGAGCGGTGAACGGAACCCACACACTTGCTCTTGCAGCTAAACACCACTCCACACCGCTCATCGTGTGTGCAGCCATGTTCAAACTCTCACCTCAGGTAACCATGATGACGAGAGCACGGCCTCTTAAAACCTCTCGCAGTCACACTCGCACATTTACCTTGTTTTTCTTTTCCACTCCTCAGTTTCCAAATGAAGAGGACACATTTCACAAGTTTGTCTCTCCACACGAGGTTCTACCTTTTACCGAAGGTACAAACAACTCAAACATAACACATCCATCACTTACACCATGATGAATGAGTCGGGTCGCTGCTAAAATTAAACATTAAAGGCCAAAGATGAAATGCACAAATAGGAAAAAAAAGACAAAACTGGTACAGATTTGCATCATCCAGACCTTTGACCTTCACATTTGTATTATTGAGAGTTTGACTGCTTGATCTTTCCCTCCGGTGTTTTTATACATTTGCTCTGGATCAAGCCTTTTATCATCACTTTATTAATATTATTATAGCACTTTCAAATCAACATTATTCTTATCCTTAACATTCTGCTGCTTCTCATCACTTAACATAGAATTTTATTATTATTATTATACACTGCCAGGCCAAAAAAAAGAAAAATGGAAAACACTAATATTTTCATGGAGTGCCTTTAGCCTTGATCACAGCATGTAATCCCCATGCCATTAATGTGGCTAAAAAATAAAGTCAGCTGATATTCTGAATGAGCAGGTTATCACATCAATGGGACTTGAATAATGAGCGAGTAGTTCAGGGAGCACGAGGAAACATTTTCACATATGTATTGGCACCCCAAAGTCCTGACCTTAACCCTAATGAAAGTTTTTGGGATGTGCTGGAGAAGACTTTATGGAGTGGTTTAGTTTTCCCCTCATCAACTCAAGATGTCAGTAAAAAAATGAATCTAATACTGGATGGAAATAAATGTTAGGTTGTTTAAATTTTTTGAAACAATGCCATGGAGATTACACGCTGCAATCAAGGCTCTCCAAGAAAATATTTGTGTATGCAACTTTTTTTCTAGTGCCCGGGCCGTGTACTTTGTTGTGTAGATCTTTTAAATAACATGCTGTCCCTTTCTAATGGTTATTTCACTCATCCCTCTATACCGTTTTCAAACTAGTCGGTTTTTTCTCCTTCTAATATACTAGTCATGCATCTATACTATTCTGGACACTACTACCAAGCACTTACTTTTTATCACACCTACCTTTTTTTTGTTGTTGTTTTTTTTTTTTTTTTTTTTTTTAAACATACTTTACTTTGGAACCAGTTCAGCTTTAAGATCTAACTGCTCCTAGAGATTAAAAGTCAGGACCACGCATGTTGGGAAATTTCATACTTTACATAAATACGGCATGACTCTTTTCCTTTCATCTTTTCCTTTTTATCCCTCCATCCTTTTATTAGGACGTGTTCATTTTACTTCCTTTACATAGTGTGTATATATTTATAATGACTTATAGCAAAAATTAAAAACCTTGCTGTATGGATTCATCTGCAAATGTACAGCACTTACCTGCTTTTCATACTAATAATACACATCTATCTTTTTGGGGGGATGATGACAACACCTTTACCATCTATTTAGTATCCCAATCAACTTCTCAGTCTATTTAATCGATTTGTGTTTACACTCCATACATACACTTTTAAAAACTACTAACTCGTAACACCCCATTGTATGTCTCGGACCTCAGGTGAGATCCTGTCGAAGGTGAACGCTCACTGCCCTGTCTTTGATTATGTACCTCCGGAGCTCATCACACTGTTCATCTCCAACATCGGGGGAAACGCCCCGTCCTACATCTATCGTCTGATGAGCGAGCTTTACCACCCTGAGGACCACGAGCTCTAAATAAACATCATGCACAAGAACGCTGACTCTCTGTTTCTCTTTCCGTGTGTGTTTTCATTGAAGTTATACTCTACAGCTAGAAGGAGTTATTTGAAGATATGTACACAGCAGCACAAACCGAAGAGTTGAATGAAGTTCAGCTTTAATACGGTGATCAGGCTGCCTACAAAAATTGGCTAAACACATTTAAAAATAGAGCTGAATACCACAATTTAAAAAAAGAGAGAGAGACAGAAGGATCCTGAGGTTCAGTGATGTTCAGGCTCAACAGGAAGGAGGGAGAGATCCCAGGGAACCTCTCAGCTACGAGACAAAACACAAAATTTTCTCAGTTGGTCCACACTGCTGGAAGAAACCTTGAAATGTGTGTTTGTGTGTGTGCGTGTGTGGTACCTGGCCTGTGCTTTAGTCCACTTCAGCGCGTGTCTGGGTGGTACTGAGGCTGGGGGGTGGTAGAAGGTGCAACCTGCACGGTTACAGTGTGCCGCAAAGCGACACGGCTACAACACACACATCAGTATTAAGGGTACATCATTCACAAACACCAAATACCCTGATAACACACAGCATGAACTTACTTTGGGATGGTAGAAGGTACAGTCTGTCCTCTTACACTCCGGGAAGAAACGACACACACTGCTGGACTGCGAAGGGGCTACACACAAACACACATTGGTTATATACAAATACCTGACAAAAAATCACAAGCTGTGTTTGTGTGTGCATGTGCAACATTTACATCACAAAGAATTAAAATAGACTAGAAACACTCCACTGATATACTTTAGTGTAAATATATGATTAAATAACACTAGCAGGGTAAGTATACAACACACACACCTGGTTTGGGAGGCTGCACCATTGCTCTGGGACTGACGTGTGTGTACGGGCAGTCGGGTTTAGAACATTTGCCATCGTATTTACAGTTAGGATGGATGAACAGACATTTTTCTCCATACACACAGCTGGGAAACGTCCTACACACACACACACACACGGGTTATATACAAAGACCATACATAAAATCAAAAGCTGTGTGTGCGCATGTACACACCTGCACTGTGTTGTGGGATGGTGGTAAACACATTCATCTCCACTCTTACACGCCGGCCAGAACCTGCAACGCTCTAGAACCTTCGATCTTTTCACCTGCACTGGTTCCTCCTCCATCTGTTCTTCTCCCTCTTCCTCCATTACCATCTCTTTATCTGAGAGAAATTGAGAGACCGTGATGAGAGGAATAACAGAAAAACTAACGAGTATTAGCTGAGTCGATTATCAGCCAGTGTGATTTTAGTGTCAGTGTGTGTCCTCACCATCATACGAAAGGTCAGAGGTCATTCTCAGGTGCACTGGTTTAGTCCTGTGCTCAGCTGAAGGGTTGAAGGTCATGGTGTTGGGGGCGTGGTCAGTGTCCATGTCATGTTCGGTTAAACTGGCAAGAGGACTTGGTACCCCATCTAACGTCACGATGAACTTCGGACTGCACTCGGGTTTTTCTCTGAGGAGGGACATAGGAAATATCACCACCACCACCTTCCAGTGTGTTATACAGGTAATGGAGAATGAATGAATACTCACCTTGCCTGCACAGTGCGTGGAGTGGTGGCCAGGGCCTCCTCCTGATTGACAGTATCTAGCCTGCTCCGAACTGGTGGATTCTGTTCCAGCTCTGGTTTCCTCATGATGAAGGAGCGAGTGTCCAGAGCATTCAGTCTGGCCGCCTCAAGCAGCTGCAGCTCTGAACACAGACCAAAAACAGGAAGCGGTGTCATTACAGACACACCCTGGTCATCATACACACATCAAAACATGTTTAAGAAGCCATTTAGTGATTGTCTTAAAACTTACCAAACTGTTGCCCTCTGATCTCATCATCCCGATGATCCTGCTGCAGTCTTGTAGCCAAAGTGCGAGAGGGCGCTAGAGAGAAAGAGAGAATCTCTTTATTTCTTACTGGTTTGATGCGCTGTCCCTTTAAGAAGCGGAGTCTCACCATTTGAGTGGGTGTGTTGTGCTTCCTGTGGAAGGATTTCAAGCAGGTGCTCTTGGACTAGCTGGATGGCTGCTCTGTTCAGGTCTTCATTCGTTGAGCGTGTTCGTGGTGCCACAGGAAGCATTTGTCGCTGGGGGACTGTAGTTGCCATGGGAGAGGCATACAAACAAAATTGAACACACAAACAGCAGTGAGATATTGAAAATACATCACAATGAAAGCAGTGATGCTGGAAAAAAACCCACAAACTTGACTGTGCATGTGAATATACAGTGGCTTACAAAAGTATTCATAGCTTTTGAACTTTTCCACATTTTATGTTACAACCAGTAACGTAAGTGTATTTGACTGGGTATTTTTATGTGAAAGACCAACATAAAGTGCTGCATAATTGTGAACTGGAAGTGAGCGGGCAGTGAGCGTTCACCATGGTTTTCAAAATTTTTACAAATACAAATCTGAAAAGTGTGGCATGCATTTGTATTCCACCCTTCTTTCCTCTGATACCCCTAAATAAAATCCAGTCCAACCAAGTGCCTTTAGAAGTCACCAAATTAGTAAATAGAGTCCTCCATTGTGTAATCTAATGTCAGTATAAATGCAGCTGGTTTGTTAGGTTTGTTAGGGAACATGAGTGAACAAACGGCATCATGAAGCCCAAGGAATACATCAGACAGTGGTTAAGTTTAAAGCAGGGAAAGGTTTTAAAACTGTTTGATCAATCATCTGAAAATAGTATGGCACAACTGCAAACCTAACAAGACATGGCCGTCCACCTAAACTGAGAGGCCAGGTAAGGAGAGCATTGACCAGAGAAGCAGCTTAAAAGCCCGTGATAACTCTGGAGAAGCTGCAGAAATGGTGCCTCTATAGAAATGCACTCCACAAAATGCTCTGCCACTCAGAATTTTTTATTTGTGAAAAATGTTAAAAATCATGTATTATTTTCCTTTCCCTTATGTGTGTGTGTGTATATATATATATAGATATATATATCCTCTTTCAACAGGATAATGCATAATGCACCTGCAAAAACTGTTCAGGAATGGATTGAAGAAAATTGGCCTCCAAACTCCCCATCTGTGGGATCTGCTGGCCAAGCAATTCCAAACCTTGGCCCTACCATTAAATTGCAGGAGGCAAAGAATGCTCTATGAACTGCTTAGTGCCAGATACAACTGCACTGCCTCAGAGATCATGTGGAGCCCAAAAGAGCCATTTTAGACATACAAGTTGGACCTATACAATAATAGACAAAGTGCTTGTTATGGTTAACCATGTGAGAATGTGGTTGTGTGTGCACGTATAAAACTCACTGGTGTATGCAGCTGTGGTTTTGCTGATAGAGTCCTGCGCCTCAGAAATAGCCTTTAGGATTAAATTCTTATTGGCCTGTTTTGCTGGAGGCAGAGATGGTCTGTAGAAACACAACAGCAAAACACACACCATTATTTACCATTTTGCATGCATGCATGCACACTCACACACTAACAAACGTCTTTAGTCTTTGCTTGTGCAAAAAATATCCTCTACTGGACTACATTCTAATACTTATGACTGATCACTCAATGAAACTACTAATTACGGCTTTATTATTATTATTATTATTATATAATATAAAAAAAGTTGAAACAGACTTGCGCTCTGGTTTTGGTGGGAGAGAAACTCGACTCTGTATGCTGTAATCTTCCTCGTCCTCCTCATCTTCCTCGCTCTCATAAAGTCGTTCGTGACCTCTCTGAATCCGTACCACTGAGCTGGCCACAGGAGCTTTCCTTTTCCGTGAGAATTCCTCCTGCTAAAAGATTGGCAGAAAAGTTAAGCACAACTTTTACAAAACAAAAATAAAAAAATAAACCACAAGACCTTATCTTTCATCTTTTTGTTTTTCTTTAATCCTCTTTTTACAATGAGAAAATAAAACAAAGAAGCGCTCAACGCAATGTGTCACATTGGTATAACTCCACCGTCAAACTGTGACCCTACTCTTTGACCCATGTCCTTAAAACCTCTACCAGTTCTTGGGGCTTTAATAGTGAGCAATTGGTGAATTGGCCCACAATGGCGTTTGGATGGACACACAGACAGGGTGAAAACATAATGCCTCCAGCAGCATCAAGGAGGGTGGAGCCATGATAGAAATTTATACGCAAACAAACAATATTAATATTGCTTAAACCATCATTTCTGTTTTTAAGTAATATTTAATAAAAAGTCAGATGGAACTCCTCACCTTACTGGTTCCCTCCCTGTAGCTCCGCCCATAAAGAGAGCTTGACCTTTCCTGACCTCTCATAATCTCAGATGACCTGTAACTCTCCTCAGCTCTTTCTGAACCCCGACTAGGCAAGCGTCTGGTTATGGGGTTGGGCTTCCCAGAGATCAAGACCCTGGGGTCATTGGTGATGAGGTCATCATCCTCCAGGTCAGGTTTGATGTCAATGATGACTTCAGCTGAGTGCTCAAGTAGAGGCTTCACCGTGGAGGTCTGTCTGGAGGAGCGGTCAGAGGACGTTCTCCTGAAACACATACAAAACACACACGCTCACAGAACACAGTTCATTTCCTTAGCTATATCCTATCCTTTGCCCTTTTGTTTTTATCTGACCAGAACGCAGTCATTTATAAATACCTGCCATGGTGTTCATGGGCAGAGCTAGACACCCGCCCTTCTAACCTATCAGAGCGTGAGCTGGACACAGTGAGAACCCGAGATTCCTCAGCTTTACGTTCATCCCGACCGGATGTGGCAGCATCAGAAGGGAGGTGCTTACTGCGGACAGAAGTGGGCTCTAAACACAGAACAAAACAAAGAGAATTTAACTCAGAGTAAGAATTAGCTTTGTGTGTATGTGTGAATATATATGTACAAAAATATTTTAATATATAAATGTAACGTGTGTGTGTGTGTGTGTGCGTGCGTGTCATACCCACTGCAGTTGATCTGAGTTTATCCAGCACCCCATGTAACCTGCAACATAAAAACATCTTTCTGAACTCACTTGTCACTCCTGGAGAATTAATCAGTGTTCTGATGTACTCTGAATTCTGTCTTGAAAGATTCATCCACAACACAGAAAAGGATACAAAAATAGACCACAGGGGTCTAGTTTGACAAGTCTAATATATAAAAATTGACCTTGTGACCCATATCATTTCCTTCGAAAGTTATTGCACTAATAAGTTGTACAAACCCATTTCTATAGCTCCCATGCAGCAGCGGAAGCTAAAAAAAATTTAATACCTTGACTGGTCTGACCTTGAAACAAGGTCACGGTGACCCGTATACAATCCCATCCAAGACCTTTCTGAGGGCAATGCATGCAACAAATGTGGTGATCCTGTGTTATTTTCTTTAAGTGTTATAACACTAACAAGCCTTGATAAGCCTAAGATAGAAAAATTCAGTAACTTGGTCAAGGCTTTTTTGTGATTTTCTCAAGGCTTGTTTGGGGCAAAGTTATTGCACGGATAAGCCTTGAGAAGCTCAATATATAAAAATTACTTACTTGACTATTGACCTTGATACAATCCATATACAGTACCATCCTATTCACCTCCGAAAGGGAACCATACACCAAGTTAGGTGATCCTATGTCATTCCCTTCCATTGTTATTGCACTCAGTTTGTACGGATGGATAGAAAAAAACTATTTCCATAGCCCCTGCTCTGCTCACCTTCAGTGACGGCAGGAGCTAATTAGTGGTGTAGTTGTGCGTTGTTGTGTAGCTGTATAGGTGTATGTGTTGTCTTACCACACAGTGAATTTGATGGTGTTGTTTCCCAGAAACAGTGAAAGATCATCAGCCATTTGCTGAGCGTTCTTTTTATTGGCTACCATCACCATGATGTAATCAGGAAGCTCCTCATCTGGAATAAAACACACATGGTTTAAGGCACACATACACAAACAAACATATAAATAGACCTTTCATTGCTGTTAATCATGTGTAAAATCTTCACCAATCAAAACGCCTTATTTTTCGCCTACTAAGTGACTCCACACTTCCCCACAAGCAGATCAGGCTGGTATGTATCTCTCATAAGAAAGCTGTTGACTGCTACAGCTTAAAAGGTTCTTAGATGCGTTTGGGCAATTCTGACAAAAGATATACTGAAGGCTGCAGAAAGCTTGTTTTATACTTTTCCCAAAGCTGAAAACCCAGTTGGATAAGTGTCTGTGATGGATTATGCATGCAGTAGGACCCACACACAACTGAATGTAAACAACCTCTACAAAAAGGATTCTCTGGGATGAAGTAGATGCATTCAGGCTAGTAATATACAGCGCTACTGGTGAGAAAGTCGCTGTGTGGGATGCTGGAGAAAAGTAAAGGGTGGCGCTTATCGCTGTTGGGAGGTCGGGGTCTCTGCAGTGTTCGCAAAAAGAGCTTACCTACATATGCACCCAACTCCTGCAGCTTCCCTTTAATGGCTCCCTGAAACACACACACACACACAAATTATTATTCATTATTCCAGTGAAACAATAATGACAAACTGTAAAATTCATTTAACTATTATATTTATAATATTAATGAGCATTCAGTTAATATTAATGAGCATACACTGAATATGAATGTACAGTGAATAATAATGTGTGTAGAGTGAA
The DNA here is from genome assembly GCA_028564935.1 of Neosilurus hyrtlii. Taxonomy (NCBI): domain Eukaryota; kingdom Metazoa; phylum Chordata; class Actinopteri; order Siluriformes; family Plotosidae; genus Neosilurus; species Neosilurus hyrtlii. The sequence continues at coordinate 419,056 of JAOUQZ010000024.1, forward strand.
TAATCATGAACATACAATGAATATTAGTGTACAGTAAACATTAATGAGCATACAGTGAATACTAATGTGTACAGTAAGTATTAATGAGAATACAGTGAATATTAATCAGTGTAAATAAACATTAATGAGTATATACGCTACACATAGACTAGAATTTACTAGTTACCTTCAGATTGTTTTTACTTAAATCTAAAACATCTTATAGCGGAGTCATATAAACATTATTACCTGTCTTCTGCTTTATCTCACACAAATTGTGAAGAATGTGTTACAGAATTATAGAGACGTCACAGGTGTTTAGAACTACAACCCTACAATACACTCAGCATGACTAACAGAGCTAGCCTTTCAATGAACTAGCTCAACATTATTTAGCTACTGTAAAAATATGAACGCCAAATCGACCCCGCATTCAATCTGATTACATATTCAAAAACTATAAACAACATTAACAAAGTAAATATGACGTTATTTGCGAAATTATGTTACATTAAATCTAATCATAACATAGCTGACCTAGCTAGCGAATTTAGGCTAAGCTAAGCTAAGCTAACGCAGTGGGTTATCTGAATGATTAAATTACCCGTATTTTCTTGCTGATATCCGTCCCGATTTCCATTTTTAATGTCTCAGCTGTCGTACGAGACCTAAAAATCACCACATGAATAAACTATTAATAACAAAACTAAAGTGTTTTTTTTTAACTCAAGTTCTCTAATATATCAACTTTGCGCATGAGCAAACGCGAAGCAGCTTTTAGAAACACTGCGCATGCGCGTACATTTACTGTTGATTCTCCAGAACGGTAGGTAGCACTGGTGTGTCGTGGTTTGTTTACACGCTTTTAAAAAACGTTACCCATCTCCCTCTTAAAACGGGACGGTACTTTCCATTTACAAGACCGAAAGTGTTCGCTAATCTCGCCTAAATGTGAATTGTTAATGTTTAGCTACAGGGTTTTTTTTGTATCCGGAAGTATCACTGGGGAGCTCACAAAAGAGGTGCGCGTGCAGGCACGGTATCGTTATCACAATCGGGCGCACGAGCTCATGATGACATCACGTGAAACAACGAGGTGAAGAAGACGTTTAGTGTGTTTGATTCATAATTTATTCAATTATTTGCTATTTTTATTACATTTCGAGACAAATGGGACGTGTTAAAATAACACATATTGAGAAAATATAGATTCATTTGTTGCTAGGATACGAAGCGCGCGGGCCCCCATGTCAGCCGCGTGCTGTAGAGGAGTGTTGTGTGATTATTATAATCATTAGGGCTGTTACTTTTATTCCCGTGTACTAACAGTTTGGCTTAAAGATGAGTTCTTTGGGTCGGAACGGTCTGATTGGTCTCGGTATTGGTGTCACCGCCAGTACGGGTATGATCGCGTTCCTGATCATTAAAGAGATAATAAGGAGGAGGAGAGCGCGCCACCTGGTGGTGTCCCTCAGCAGTGCGGGGTTTACAGGCAGCAGTGTGGCTGTGGATGGGAGGATAAACCTGGGGCAGGACCATGGAGGTGAGGAGTAAGGATGGGTGATATCAGTACAATAGTACAATACCAATACAATAATTATCACAATGTTGTTATTGACACTGTGTGTGTGTGTGTAGTGGTGTCAGTGTCACCGCTGAGCGGGTTAACCCCGGAACAGCATGCTGACCTAAAGAAGACTCTGGATGAGGTGATGATAAGCGTGTCCACTCTGCGTGGTGAAGTGGCTGAGTTAAGGAGCGGACTGAGAGACATCGCCAACACCATAATCGAGGACGTCAAGTCAGTGCGCATCAGTGTGTGTTTTAGTGTTATTATATAGTTTATTAGTGTGTTTACTAAAGTGGGAAGGAAGTTAATGTGTACTGTAGAATGAACCAGTATGTTAGTTTGCGTTTTTCATGGGGACTCTTAAACCCCATTACACGTATCTTACAAATATTAAGATTAATTCATTTTAATAATTTATTTATAGAAGGTAATAAACATGAGGTAACCAAACACACAGTCTTATTATTGATATGTAAAGTACACTTTAGAGACCCTACGTTTAGAGAGCATTTCAATAACACAAGAATATAATTACTTTTTTAATTGTTTCACGTCATTAACAATGACGGCACATTATACGCCTCTTGTTGCCTATTTTACTCTCCTTCTAACGTTTTTCCTTTTTCGAGATTTTCTTAGAAAAATTTCTTACAGAGAATAACACAGGGTTCCCATGTGTACACACACGCAGGAGGGACAGACGGATGTATGCTATAGTTTTTTTTCTTGACGTCCCAAAAGCAACTTGATGCTTAGACACTTTTTCCTTATCAATGGTGCCCCCACTGTAGTGTTCTAATGTGCAATAAAGACTCCACTGGTATGTAAGTGTGTAATAAAGTCTAGGTTAGTATGTTACTGTGTATTTTACAGTGTTAATAGGTATTGTAGTATGTACTAGTATGTGTGTGCTAGTATGCTACTATATTACATGTCTTGGTACTGCTTTGTTTATCCGCCTCTGTAGGAAGGGAGTGGAGGAGGGACAGAAAGCACGACGGCGACGTCACTTTATGCAGAGGGAGCGTTCTGACTCGATGAGTTCCAGCTCCATCTACTTCACTGCTAGTAATGGAATGACCAGTCAGAGCGAGGCTGGGTATGCAACGCCGCACACCCCCTACAGTGTTAAAAGAATAATTAATGAGTTTACTGATATATTTTAACTGGAGAGGAATTTATCTGCTTAACTAGCTGCTGTATGTGTGTGTGTGTGTGTGTGTGTTCTGCTCATAGATACACGACTGCTTATTCAACTGCAGAGTCTGACTACACAGACCGAGAGACAGACAGAGACGAGGACCGTGGTGAGGATGATGAAGGTGACACGCCCTATGTGTCTGTCTTTAGTACAGTTCCAGTCATAGGGAAGAAGTTTGTTGTGTTTAAACAACTGTAATATCGAGTGTGTTTTACAGTGTGGTGATTTGCAAGAGTGTTTAAGTAAGGATTAGAGTGGCGTAAGAGTAACGATAGAATGTTATATTGGAGTCAGAATAAACTTATTGTAGTGTTAGAGTTTGTGTGATGTTAGAGAAACATTAGAGTAATGTTAAAATGTTACAGTAAGTGTTGGAACAACATGGGAGCGTTAGTACTCTTAGAATAACAGAGTGTTAAAAAGTACAATAGAGTTAAAGACTAAAGTTAGAATAATTTTAAAGTGAAATGTCTCTGTCATTAAAGTAGTATTTCAGTAACATTAGTGTTAGGATCATGTTAATGTGAAGTCACTATACAGCAGGACGGTATGTTGGCGTAGTGGTCAGCATGTCTGCCTCACAGCAAGAAGGTCCTGGATTCATGTCCCGGGCTCGGGCGTTTCTGTGTGGAGTTTGTATGTTCTCCATATGCTTGTGTGGACTTCCTCCAAGTACTCTAGTTGCCTTCCACAGTAATTGGCTGTTCAAAATTGCCCTCAGGTGTGAAAGTGAGTATGAATCGTTGTGTGTCTTGGCCCTGCGATGGTCTGGCGAGCTGTTCAAAGTATGTCCTGGCTTTTGCCAGCATCAGCTAAGATAGGCTCTGGCCTCCCTGCGACCCTAATAGGCTTGAGTGATTCGGCAAATGACTGAGTGAGTGATATACAGCAAGTATTGTTATAGAATCTTTAGTGTAACATGAGTGTAAGGTAGTTTTGAGAGTAATGTCAAAATACAAGAGTAGTGACTGACTGTTAGAATTTTAGCGTTATAGTATTAGAGTAGGGATCTCCAACCCTCTTCCAGGAGAGTTGCCTTCCTAAAGACTTCAGCTTCAACCCTAATCGTGCTCAGATGACCATCTGATTGTTGCTTTAAGAAGTTATTGATCAGTATTAGATCTTTGGTTGGACATAAACCATGCAAGAAATAATGTTGGGGACTTCTCTATTAGAGCCTCTCACACTCACATCCACACCTATGGGCAATGTGGAACAGCCAGTTAGCCTAATGTGCATGTGTTTGGACTGTTTGAGGAAACTGGAGTACCCATAGGAAACCCACGCAAGCACAGGGAGAACATGCAAATCCAACACATAAAAGCCCTCGTCGAGCCTGGGACTCAAACCCAGGACTTTCTTGCTGTGAGGCTGATGTGCTAACCATTATGCCAAATATAATAATGTAACAATGTAACAAATATAATATTACAGTAGCACTAATGTGACACTATTCGAGTAATAGTGGGATGTTGGCGTAATGTTAAGAGTAAGGTTACGAGTAAGTGAAACATGATAGTAATGTGAGCATAGTAGTGGGATTTCAGAGTAAGGTTAGTTTAATAAGGGTATAGTTGGTGTAACATTAGTTTATAATGTGCTGACAGATGAGGAGGAGGACGAGGAGCGTAGCTCTGCTACAGTTCTGACTCTCCAGCCGGATGAGCTGCAGTCTGAGGAAGATGATGTGGATACTGATGAAGTGGTGATGATGAGTCCTGAACTCACCCTACTGCTGAACGAGAGTGACCTCCTACACGCTGGAGATGCTGGGAAAAAAACTGACGGATTTAATCTGTTGTGGGAGAACAAACCACTGGTGATTAAATAATAATAATAATAATAATAATAATAATACTTTTTTACAGGTTTGATAACAGAACCCTAATGTGTGTGTTCAGTACAGTGATAATGTTGAGTTTCTCTGGCGACTGGCTCGAGCTTACAATGATATGTGTGAGCATGTAGAGGACGAAGATGAGAGACGGAGTTACGCAGAGCAAGGTGAACACACAGGTTTAAATCAGTAATTACCAAAATTTAAAATAAAGTGATGTATGGTTTTCATGACTTGTACTGTCTTGTACTTGTTGGTCAGTTGATATTTGACCTTTTGACTCTGTAGGTCGTGATGAGGCGGCGTCAGTGCTTCAGAGGAATGGACTAAATGCTGATTGTCATAAATGGTAATACACTCACATTATACACACACACACACACACACACACACACACAGACACACGTGACATGATGAATGTTATCCACAGATTTTGTGTGTGTGTGTGTGTGTGTGTGTGTGTGTGTGTGTGTGTGTGTGTGTGTAAGGTTTGCTGTGTTGTCTAGTCAGATGTTGCAGTGTGAGAGTATGCACAGTAAACTGAAGAGCAGCCACATCATGAAGGTGAGCATGTGTATGAATATGCATGAGTGAGTACAGTCTGTGAGGAGGAGGGACTAGTTGGTGCAGTGGGCAGGGCTACGTTCTTCAGAGTCTGTCAGTATTAATATTGTAATGTGGTCATTTCTCAAGTTATGTTTACTAAATAAACCTGTGTGCGTGTGTGTGTTCAGGAACACCTGGACCGTGCTCTCGTTCTCAGAGACGATGACCCGCTGTGTTTCTACCTGCTGGGTCGCTGGTGCTATGAAGTGTGTATTACACTCTAATGCAGGGTATCACTTCAAGTAAAAACACACACACACGCTGTATGAGGGTGGGCTGAAAAGTTCATAGGCTGACTAAGAGGGAGTAACCTTTTTGACCATCAGGATGAGTGCTTCTGTGCAGGAGAGACTACATTGAAAAATAAACCACATATGGACAAATTCAACCACTGTATCATGATCAGCCTATGAACTGTTTGTTCCACCCTCTTACAATTAAAGGGAAGCATTAAAGGGGCAGAGCTGACACAGCTCTCAGACAAGCCTTCATATCCTCCTGAGACCCAAAAATTAATGTGAATCTTCTCATTTCTTCACACTGCTTCTGCCCCTCACCACCCAATAACTATTGAACTTGATCAATGTCTTCAAACAAGAAGTTTGGGAAAAGAGTAATACCCAATGGCTCTCATGAGGATCTTACAGGACCTACATTCAATATTGTTGGGAAAAAATATGATTTTCTCATGGGACATTGGGGACTCAAGAGGTTAACTCTCTCACATAGGTTTTCACTCTCTCTCTATCCCTCCTGTTTGTCTCTCATGTTTTTCATTTATGCCTCTGTTTTGTTCTCTGTAGATGAGCAGGTTGTCATGTTTGGAGCAGAAGGCAGCAGCTGCTCTGTATGAAACACCTCCAAATTCTTCTCTACAATATGCTCTGGAGAACTTCCTTAAGGTCACACACACACACACACACACACACACACACACACAGAGAGCTTTGCATATCAACAACGAAATCAGTAAATGTAACTAGAGAACTGTAACCAAGGAAACAATCTCTGTTGAACTTTAAACATAAACATGGCTCAGAATAGAAAATGTCCTGTGTGTGAAGGCTGAAGAACTGAATCCAGGATTCTCCAGGGCAGTGAGACTCTACATCGCTAAGGTTAACATTTCTCTCATGTCAAACTCTGCATTTTGCTTTTGTTTTTTCAGATTCTTTTCTGCCTCTTACTCATTTCTTCTTCAAACTCTAGCACTTTCTACTCCATCCCCTTTAAATGTTTTTCTTTTGTGATTTTCAGTGTCATAAGGATTTGGGGAATGACTTCGAGGCGAGAAACTGGGCACACCTAGCGTTGACCACACCCACTAACACCCACCAGGTGATGACTCAGTTTTTCATTGTTTATCTCGATTTCTTTATTTATGACTCCGACCGCTTCATGTACATCACTGAAATAACTGAACTGATTCACAGGAGCCTGCAATCTCTGGATTGGAAGCGGAGCTACAGACATTGATTGACAGCCCAGCTGATCAGCTGTAAGGCTGTTGGCCAGAGTGATAACTTACTTTTGAATGCTAACTCAACCCTCATCAGAACAGCATAATGGATCATTCCACAGCTTTCACATAATATCCAGTCGAGTGTTTTAACTTAATCTGTGACCAGAATAAGGGCCCTCAAGTCAATTGTTTTAATGTATGGCCTACAAAGGCAGCCTAGTTTTAAGAGGAAATGGTGTGACATATGAGATTGACCACTGACATGCGCACTTAATGAGAAGATAATTTATTAGTGTGTTATTTATATTTCATTATTTAACACTGTTTACTCTGGCTGCTTTTTATTCAGAAAACAATAAACTACTTATTTTACTGGTAATATCATACTGGTGAGTTGGAGAGTTGTGTTTTATAATAGGAAACATTCCAAATGTTGTGTTGATGTGCAAATAATGAAATAAATGAAGCAAAAGTGAAACCTAATGGTTCTATACACTGCTTTACTAGACTATACAAGTGTTATATAACAATGTATCTGGTGCAGGAGGAGTGGCCTCATGTAGCCAGTCCCAGTGAAGGATGTGTGGCATGTGTTACCCACTCTGAAATGTATCATATTCAGCTCAGACTGTTTAAGATATATTTTACACTTCAGATGATGTGGTACATTTATACACACATGGTCTCATAAAAAATAAGGACAATCATGATTAGCAGCAATAAAACATTTAATACATTTATGTACAGAAAGAATAAGTACAGTACAAAGAAAATCAAAGATATAAACAGAAAGAACTTAAATGTATCTTATCCTTTATCAGAAAGTAACCTGAAACACACCTGTTTAATGCAATCTGCACCTTCAGGTGGCACTGTTCCACCTGCTTACTACATACACACTTGGTGGTAGCATCAACATCAACCGTGTGTGTGTGTGTGTGTGTGTGTATATACGGTTGCATCCATCACCATGTTTTCGTTAGTGTCAGTCTCTCACATGAAAACACAGCGTTTGGTTCTCAGTCTTTAGCGTCTCCTACTCCGTCTGTGTTGATGGCGAACATGGCCTCTGCTTCAGGTAAGCAAGGAGAGTCGTAAATTTTACAGATCCGAGTTTCACCTCGGCCCTTCCTCAAATACAACCTAAGGAAAATACACACTGTGAGATATATACGTAGTACAGTATACAGTATGTAGAACAGGACACGCCCACACAAGACTGATGTTTCATACCTGGTAGTGGAGGCGTGTGCTAAGATATTTCCACCAATCGGCTTTTTAGGATCTGCAGAAAACATGGCCGCCCCATCCACTTGTGCTACGACCTGATTGGTGATAACGACAGCAACGCCAAACTACAACAGAACATCAGTAACAAACGCACAGTAAATATCTACAATATTTAATGTTATGAAAAACTATTTGTTTTAGAATTATGAATATGTAAACAACCTCATCAGCAAGACGCAGCAGCATGCGGAGGAAGCGTCCCAAATGACACTGACGAGCTGAGAGTTCACCTCTTCCAGAATAATCTGTCCTGTAGAGTGCAGTGGCACTGTCAACTATCAACAGAGCATACCTTTTTGGCGGGGACAAAATGAGGGAAGGAAAGGGAGAGAAGACTGTAAGTGTGTAGCAGTGATGAGTACTCGTGTATCTGTTATATGTTTTTATGCACTGCCTAAAGACAGAGCTCCTGACAGTTTTATATTAATAGTTATGTATCCAAGGCTGTAGTTTTAAGAGTAGCGTGGCTCATTTTCAGGAATCAATTTCAGCCCAGGAAAACAAACAAGTCTCCCCAGCATTTTCCCAGCTATGGTCAGGAGCAAAAGCAGGAAAGGTCAACACTGAGTTTTCATTTCACCACCTTTCCCTTGCTGATTTCTGCCTTCATTTGTATCACCAGTCTTGTTAGTGTAATCATCCATTTATCAAATGCATGTTTCACAATCATGTCAATGTTTTGTGTTGTTTTGCTTGACAAAAGTTTGTGCCTTCCTGAGATATCAATGTTTTTTTTTTTTTTATTCTGTGCGAGTCTGAGTGGTGGTGTATGAGCTGTTTTTCTGTTTGACTCTCATTACAAATAAATCTTTTTTAAAAACACTGCCCAGTCCTCATGCAAATCAGCATCAACTCAGCAACAGAGCAGCCTTATCAAGTTTCCTGTGGAACAGACATGGGACAACCATCCATGTGGTTATGGTTTAATGTGTGAGCAAGTTAGTGTGCTACCTGGACTCTGCCATCATAGCAGAAGCCTGATAGAGGAGTTGAGTTTGATGATCCGTATTGAAGGCTCGAGCATAAGCTACATTATCCAAAACATCACTGCCAACAAGTCCATACCTGAAACAGCACATTCACAGATACACCAATCAGACTGATTGAGCTTTTTCTTGTAAAGAGAGAGCAGTGTATCATGAACAAATGTGCACGTGTTGGAAACCTCTCTGCCACAGCGAGCAGTCTCTCAGGTCTGAAAGTGCCCTCAGTGTCGATGTACATGGCCTTCCCCTCTCCTCCCCCCTGATCGATGGGGAGCTGACACGTCACTGCTAGTGTGTGGCACAGCTGAGTCTTTCCTGTACGGAACTCACCGAACATCTCCGTGATGGAACCCGTCTCTATACCACCTACATGCACACACGCGCACAGTGCATAAAAAGGTGTGTGCACAGTGCATGAACCACATCAAGTGTGTGTTTCTCTCCTTACCTTGCAGCAGTTTGTCAAGCTCTTTGGAGCCGGTGGAGATCTGGATGATCTCGGCTCTGCGCTGGTGAAACTCTGTCGCTGTCGTGAATCCCATCGGAACCAGTTTAGCTGCCTCGCTCTGCATGTGCACATACACACAGATATGAAATGGTAACAGTACACCCAAACTTGACAAACACCACTGCTATAAGAACAAAAACAGAGAGCCAGACAGAGAAAGAAAGGGAGGGAAGACGATGCCAGACGATAGGTGGAGAAAGAGACGGACAAGCAGAAAGAGAGATGGGTTCAGTGAGACAGAAATCGTGGTGAGGACAGCGAGAGACAATTTTGGGGTGTGTTTATTTTTTGTGCCTCACCAGGATCTTGTCAGCTTTAGCTTCACTGATGCCCTTAATATTCAGCAGCTCTTTTTTGGGAGCATATGCTATAGCTTCAATGGTGTGGAATCCTGCATCTTCCAGCTTCTTCAGATCACTCGCACTGATACCACACTGCTGCAACATATACACACATACTGACATCAGAACTGTGTGTGTGTGTGTGTGTGCTGTAACATGTACATAATGTTCTCATACCTCCAGACGGTTCAGCGGTTGGGGGCCAAAACTCTCCTCCTCTTCAACATTGGCCTCGACCTCCACTCGACTCACACTCATCGCCATTTTCACTACTATGAAATACAGTTTACATTCACATATCCACTTACTACAAATCTGACTCTCTACCTTGTACACACTTTACGGACAAAAATCAAGGGACACTTGATCACAACACTCATGTGTTTATTGATGGTTGGACTTCAGGTTCTGTTTCTCTTTGCTGTTATAATAAATTACTCTCTTCTGGGAAGGCTGCCCACTAGATTTTAGAATGCGTGATAATTTAACCACAAAAATTGGGGCAAGTGGCATTTTAGCGCATCCCAAACCCATTCAGTGGGGTTGAAGTCAGTGCTTTAAGCAAGCGACTCACATTCTCCCCTCCAATCTTGGTAAAGCATGTCTTTACAGAGCTCACTGGGTATGCAGGGGAGACGGTCGTGCTAAAACAGGTTTGAGACTCTTAGTTCTAGTGAAGGGTGGCACAGTGGCATAGCGGTTAGCATGTCCTGGGTTTCAGGCTCAGGCGTTTGTGTGTGGACTTTGCAGGTACTCCCCATGCTCATCTGGTTTTCTCCCTCAGTCCAAAGACACGGACATTAGGCTAACAGGCTGTTCTAAATTGCCCCTCGATGTAGATGCAATCAAAAATTGGTTGTGTGTTGCCCTGCGATGGTCTGACAAGCTGCTCAGGGTGCACCCCACCTTTGCTCAAGGTTAGGCAAGATAGGCGCAGCCAAGCACCAAGGATTAAATGCTTCAGCAAATGAGTGTGTGTTCTAGGGAAGGGAAAGTGTAGTGTGCTTTCAACTTGGTGAAGATTCATATGGGAGTGATGGTAAAGTGCCCATAAACTTTTGTCCATAATGTGTAGCGCTATATATATATATATATATATATATATATATATATATATATATATATATATATACACATACATACACACACATGCAGTGTATATATAAAGGGCTCTATAAATAAAACTGTTGTATAATACATAATAGACAGTGGATAAACATGCATATAAACAACTCATTCATTCATTCATATATATATACACACATACATACACACACACATACATACACATTATATATATATATAAATTATATCGTTGACCATTTATAATAAATATTGATTTACTGCGAAATTACACAAATTAATAAAACAAATTATAAAACTGACTGGATTAGTTATACAAGACAAAATGGCAGCTAAAGGACGGCCGTATACCAAATTGCTGATCGTTACACCCTCCCAGTACACTTTCTAGGGTGAGAAACTCATTGTTTTCCCCACACTATGTAGGGTACTATATAGGAGGCACGAAGACATTTGGTACTCAGCCCATGGTTATACAATTTCTATATAAATTTCATTCACCTGACTCACTTTAACATTAACCATTTATCTAATAACCTTAACACTACCACGATGTGTTATTTTGTCACTACAAATAACTGCTAGCGGCTTAAAAAATAAACAAACAGATCCTGAATAAACTAAGTTGTTGCAATTTAAGTCGTTTATCAACTAAAAGTCCACAGAGGCGTAAAACATTGACACCTCGTTCATTTAACTCATGAACCCAGCAGCCACATTAAACACCAAGAAGAAAATAACAATAAGAACTAAGGAAATCGACACAAAACAGCACTCCTACCTCATCCAAACCAAACCGAGCTACTCATCCACAACAAGCCGAGTGAAATGAAGTTTCCCGCTCGGCGCAGATACGCTGCCTACGTAGGCACGCTGTTGATTCTGACGTCATGACGCTGCACGCCACTCTTGGATCTCAGGCCTGGCACATCCTGCTTGCTAAACACATCCTACCGCCATTATACAGTAAACGCAGACTGGTTGACCTAATGTTGCATTCATTACCTGTGGGAATGAATGAGTGAATGAATTAGTTAATTAGTTAGTTAGTCAGTTAGTTAATTGGTTAGTTAGTTGGTTAGTTAGTTAGGATTTCCCCCCATTTTTCTCCCTAATTTAGTCGTTTCCTATTCCCACCACCGACCAGGGAGGGGCGTAAGCATGCAAATGCGATGCTGCCACCGCCTCTTTTCCAACTGCTGCGTATGCGTATTTGGGGGCAACCTAACAGACTCGGAGGGAAAGCGCTATCCGGGAAGGGATGGGAAGTGAGCATATGCCATCCCTCCCTCCCGTGAGAGCTCGGCCAATTAGCTCCCATGGACACCCGGTCACAGATGGCTGTGGCAACAACCCGGATTCGAACTTGCGATAGTCGCGCACCTTGCCGATGCGCCACTCGGGATTTATAGTGATCACCAAATGTAGAGGCTTAGTGGTTAAGGTGATGGGTTCCTGATCCGAAGGTCAGAGTTTCAATCCCTGCTATCATCCCTGTTGAGCCCTTGAGCAAGGCCCTTAACCCTCAGTTGCTCAGCTGTATAAGAAAAGGTAATGGTACGTCACTCTGGATAAGAGCGTCTGCCAAATAATATGAATTTCAGGTGGTGCATATGATTTGCAACTTTTACTCAATGACCGGATGTCAGGGTTGTCATGGTAACCAAAAAGGCCGACCAAGCGTTAGAGATGTTGATGTATTTACATTTTTTTCATGTTCAGGTTTCATAGTCTTACAGAACATTTTGGCAGATAGGTGTATAGGCCTCCGCGGTCATCCGGGCACTTGTCTGTTACGTCACGTGACTAACCTAAACACCCCTGGATACGTTGAAATGACAACAACCACCATATTGAGTTAAATGAAATAAAGTCCCTGGTACTGTTGATTATTTTAGTCTCAATCTAAGCTAATGAATAAGTGAATGAATGAATGAAGGAACTATACAAGGGAACAGTACATAATTATTTGATAATGTATAATGCAGTTGTTTACTGGGTCAGTGACCATGTTGAGCAGATATAGATTAATTATAACAGGAAAGAACTGAACTGCAATCACACAGCTTCATAAATTCCTTCACATTGTCTAACACCCAAAATATATTAAACCTTACCTGTAATGAATACAATGGTCACAACAAATTACTTGAGTCTAAGGATGACTCCAACTGGATTTTCCAATTTACACAAGCCAGCCACTTACCTCCCTGATTTGGACTTCTTTCTCAGCGCGAAAACTAAAAATAGCAAAGTTTCTTGCTGTCCAGTTGTGGTTTGTACAATCAAAAACAATTCAGTTCTTGGGCATAACTATGAAATAACAATGACTTGATTTCTGCTATTGGTTGATCACTGTTATTGACGAAATCAAAGGTAAAGTTTAAACTTCTCCTTTTTTGCATGACTAATAGATGAGACAACTGATATTTAATGTCTGTTATAGTTCAAAATATCAGTACAGCAGATCAAATTCAGAAGCAATTTTTTGAATTGTGTGTTATTTCAGATGCCCAATCTGTATTGAATTTTCTAAAAAAAAAAAAAAAAACATGCAGGGCTACAATTACAAAAAAAAAAAAAAGGAAAGAAACAAAGAACAAAAATTGTGGCTAAAATTTATAATGGGACTGCTGTCATGGTCTCTCTGAATGGACTATAGGTTAAAGTCATAGACCCCAGAGCCATGTTGAACCTGGTGTTGTCTCAAGAGGAAAACTAATTTTGAATCCAGAGTATTTTTGCATCTCCCTGTCTTGGTTTGCCTTTTTTCTTCTAATTCCTTCAAGAAAATGTCCTTTTTCTTCCTAAAAGTATTCTATTCAGGGAAATTGAAATGAGACAGGTGTTTTCTGAGGATGCATTCCAAAGTGTCCTGAAAAGTAACAGCCATTTCTTTGATTCAGTGAGACTGAGATCTTGACTCCAAGTGCTATATTCAAATCATGACTTGCAGGACAACAGGAGTAAGCTGTGTGGTATTTTAATTTTTGTATTATTTTCCTTATTATTTTTTTTTGCGGTGAGTTTTTTTAGATGTGGGAGTTGGATAATGCCTCAGTTATACAGGGTGACCAAATCAAATTTCAAGCACTCCTGTAAACTACCCCATTTTAATTTTACTCTGAAAGATAAAGCTAAATACACACACATGGAACTATGTATCACTTTATTTTGGCAGGAAATACAAACTAAATGTTGTACATTTAATTAAACTTCAATACACAACTATAACATCATCAGTTATACCATAAAAACAGAAAATAGAAAGTCATATTAATGTTTTTTCTATTTAATAATGATTATCTTACAAACATCCTTATAAGTTCACATACACTCCATAGATGCAATATAGATGTCTACAATTAGATGCATTTATTTCAAATGAAAATGCAATTTTAAATAAAGCTTAAAAATGTTGTATATTTAAACATTTGGTATGTTCAGAGTTTAACAGTAACAGTAGAAAGAGAAAAGAAATGTACCCATGTATTATGTTATTATTATAATAATGTACGTTTAGGTCTTTTCACGTATGCAACAAAGTTGTCCCACTTTCTGGTGGAGAGAGAGAGAGAGAAAGAGAGATAAATAGATAGAGAGAAAGTGTGTGTGTGTGAAAGTGAGAGAGAGAGATATCTATACATATCTCTACATATCTATATGTCCTTACACATAAAATTAAATAACTGTTTGTTTGTTTTTTCGGAACAAAAAAAAATCATTAATTATGTATGTTAAAGTCAATCTGAATAACTGAAATTATCCATCATTTAAATTTAAAGCATTGCCAGTCTACTATCGAACACAGATTGTGGATTTAGAACATTTTGGGTTTGCCATATGGATTTTCCACCACTGAAGCCACCGTGGAGGAGTTGTTGCTTTCATCAGTTTCACCAACCAGCTGACTGGACTTGTAGTAATAAATGAACAGAAAGAACCCTGCATAGAGAAGCGATGAATCAGCTGATTATTGATGTAGATGTTTAAAAGGAAATCTTCGGAATTATAGAGACATTGAGCCACTAACAAAATCTGACCAACAATAGGGCTTAACCTTCATAACCCTTAAAGTACAATACAAAACATTAAAATACAATATAAATGCCATGCTGTATTAATGAATGTACAATTCAATTTAAGCTTATAATACTGTAATAATATGAACACAATTTAGGCATCAGAAAAATCTAAAGTGTGTATTTTATGTCCAATCTAAAATAATCTACAGTGGTGTTATAAATCATTAATGATTATAACAATGAGCAGTTGTTGTTGTTTTTTTTTGCTCACTCACCCTGTAATGAGTTGAAAATGGAGAAAATGTAGAAGGCGGGGATTTGCATTGGGCCATAGGCGAAGAAAGCGAAACCCCAGCTCAGTCCCAGGATGCTGCACAGTCCTATGATTGTTAGAGCATCTGAGGGTTTCGATTTGTCCCCTGAAATGTTGGTGATAGGCCGTTTACTTTTGAGTAGGAAGAGCCACCGTAGCATCACAACAAATGTAAGGAAGGTGAAGAGGAAGATGGCAGAGTAGTAGCCGATGTTCACTGTGTAGTGCACGGTTGGGTCATTGATCCAGCACCTACAAGAACAAAGGAGTTTTTTAGTTGAGTTTTTTAGATTACAATAAGTTCATGTACATGTATGGCAAACAGTTTGACAGACAATTAAACATTCATGCCATCTTTCGAATCACATTCTATTGTTGTTCTTTATTGTGTTCTACATTGGTTTTGTACTCTATAGCAGTTTAACCTGTTTTAGTATGGCAGATCAGCATAATGTTTGATTCATTAAGTTTTCTGTATTTTCTTTTTTTATACTTGTATTATTTTAGATCAATGTTATATTACATGTCGGTATATTTTGTTCCATATTTTGGTGCTAAAATACATTAAGAGTGTAGGGGGCGAGAGAAAGAGATGAGCTAAATAAATTGAATGTACATGTGTCTGGAAATTATTTTATTTATGTAAATAAATTTTTATACCAACAAGTACCATCCATAAACCAAT
>JAOUQZ010000024.1:452304-488636 GCA_028564935.1 Neosilurus hyrtlii
AGTTAGCTGCACTGGGGGGACAGCAGTGAGAACCCGTCGATAGTGGGGCTTGAACCCCCGACCTTGGGATCAGTAATTCAGCCCCTTACCACCAGGCCACCACTGCCCACTCTGTGAGATTATGGAAGTAAATAAATAATTTAATAATCATTAAATAATTTGTATCTTAAACCTTAATTCTTATTCACTGAACAGAAACAGTGAACACATACAGTACAAATAAATAAACATTTAATCATGTGTTGCTTGTTGAACAAAAAGCAAATTATTGTCTGTTGCAGGAAAATCTGAAGCCTTTAAAGAAAGAAAAAAAACAGACAGCAGGGAAAATTCACAACATTTTAATTTAAATAAATATCCCTGTGCATTAATGGGATTTATTTAAAGTGTTGCATAACTAATATATTATTCATTAGTAATTAAACTTTTTTAATTGAGATAAATATTAAGATTAATCACACATACATGTATAATTTCTTTAACCTTTCAAATTATATTTATTACATTTATTATTTTTGAACTTCACCTTAAGAAATTTCCGACTTTTGGAATGAATAGGAAAATAAATAAATAAAAAGTAGAGTCTTACCTGCACTGCCAAACTCCTCTCTCCCTTTCTCTCTCGTTTTCTCACACACGATGAATTTAAACTCTCCAGGAAACACTACACAATTTACATGTTGCTTTTCCTCATTTGTAAGCAAACACACACACACACACACACACACACACACACACACACACTTTCTCAGTGTGCTCTGCTTTGTTTATGATTCTACATAATAATTTCCATGCTCTCAGTTCATCATCAGTGAAGAGGAAACACACACACACACACACACACACACACACACACACACACACAAACACACACACACAATGTCTGACATACTATCACGGAACTACCACAAACAGAGTAGAAAAAAACATACTGCATAACTACAGCATTTGGCAGACACCTTTATCCAGAGCGACTCACATTTTATTACATTTGGACACCAGTGGAGGGATAAGGGCCTTGCACAAGGGCCCCACAGCGGCAAAGAGATGGTAGTGGAACTTAATCCCCAAACTTCTGATCTATAACCCAGTGGCTTAACCACTGAGCCACCACTGAATAAAATCTGAATGTTAGACCAATACAATACAATCCTTATTTAGACTTATCAATACATGTTCAGTATGTCTCCATAGGTATGCTTAATCCTACTAGGGTCGCTGTGAAGCTAGATCCTATCTCAGCCAACAAGGAGGTGAAGGAGGGGTACACTCTGAACAGGAGCAACACACACATAACTATTTACAATCTTAACACCTAGGGGCTACACACACACACACACACAAAATTACACTCATGTACACTT
The DNA here is from genome assembly GCA_028564935.1 of Neosilurus hyrtlii. NCBI lineage: Eukaryota > Metazoa > Chordata > Actinopteri > Siluriformes > Plotosidae > Neosilurus > Neosilurus hyrtlii. Next base: position 453,669 of record JAOUQZ010000024.1, read on the forward strand.
TTTGTCCATTTTAAGGTAATGTGTTAATTAGTACATTCTCACAAATTTGCTTTATTTACATTTGTTAAAAACTGAACCATTATTGGATTGATTTTATACTTTATATTTTTCTGATCTGCTTATCTGGTACATCATGTTATTTGTTCACACTGTTCACACTTGCAGGGATGCATACTGTGTGTGGTTTGCAAATCACCAGAGAAGGTCTTAAAATATGCTAACTTTTTATCTGGTATCTGGTTTTATCTCTTCTCTTTATAATACACTGACGCAGATCAGTAATAAAGGGTCAGGTGAACAGTGTTGAAGTATATGTTAGAGGGTTAAAATGTTTTATAGAGTGTTACAGAGTTAGTGTGTAATAGTGTGTTAGTATGTACATATTAGTGAGTGGTAGTATGTGTGTAAAATAGTATTGTTATATGACACAGAGAGTATAACAGTGTTTTTGTGAGTTATTTAAGGAATAACCTGTCCTCAGGATATTTTCTTATTGGAAAATTATCTGCATGTGATGTTTGTTTATCTATAACCCACTCTGACGTTTGTGATGTTTTGATGCTAATGAGGTCAACTGAGGATTGTAGAGGAATACAGGAGGTATCCTTTCCACCTTCCCAGAAGACAAAGATATTGTCCTCAGCGGTGCACATCCATGTGCCATCTTGCCATCTGCAAGTTTCAACACCTGCCTTGTGGAGATGAAGGCATGGATGAAGCTTAACTTACTTCAGTTAAACAGCTCTAAGACTTAGGCCATCCTGGTCAGCCACCTCACCTATGATGCCCACATCCAAGAACTGTGTAAAACCTCTTTCTATCACCTCAAGAACATTGCAAAACTCCACCCATCACTCACCGTAGCAGATGCAGAAAAGCTGGTCCACGTCTTTGTGTCTTCCAGGCTGGATACTACAATGAACTCCTCATTGGGATCCCTAGCAAAAGTGTTCAAAAGCTCCAATACATCCAGAACAGCGTTGCTAAGATCCTCATGAGGGTACGAAAATTCAACCACGTTACTCCCATTCTCAAGACACTCCACTGGTTCCCTGTCTCACTCCACATTGAATACAAGGTCTCACTACCTACCCACCAATGTATACATGATACTGCCCCCACCTACCTCAAGGATCTTCTCACTACCCAGGCATCCTCACGCTCCCTCTGTCCACCACCACCTACAGCCTTAAATCCCTAAACTAATCTCCTCAAAATGGGGATTGGGCTTTCTGTTTGGCCGCTACATGCCTATGGAATGCCTTCCCAGACAACCTGAGGGCACTACAGACCATGGACACTTTTATACATGCCCTGAAAACCCATCTTTTCAAAAGGGCCTTTTTTAGTTGATTTTATGTTCTGTGCTGTTTTTATGTGTGATTTTACTCTGTAGCACTTTGAGATTTGCAATTAATGAAAAGTGCATTAGAAATAAAATGTATTATTGTTATTCATTCATTCATTTTCTGAACCGCTTAATCCTAATTAGGGTCACGGGGAGGCTGGCGCCCATCTCAGCTGACTCCGGGCGAGGGCAGAGTACACCCAGGACAGGCCATCGCAGGCATTATTATTATTATTATTATTATTATTATTATTACAGTCAGTAACCCCTGACAGTGTAAACCGGGTGATCATTAATGATTCGGGTAGCTGGAACAAGATCAGTAAATTGGCACATAGGGCAATGGAAGGTGTGGTAGATCTGAGTTTCTTGAGTTATCTCAATTTTTTATGGTCTAATGTAATGAGGTTTCATTTTCTTAGATTTGGTTTTGAGTGTGATGTCTTTGGAAGGATAACAAACCTGACAAGTTTGATAGTTTGCTCCTGGAATCCAGTGGTCATCGGTGATGTGTCAGTTGTGGTCAGTGGAGTGGAGCAGCTCCCATTAGTATATCCCTAGATCATATGGTAGCGGCATAGAGAGGCTTGAACTGAAGGTATGGTGATGTTGTTTTCATGGGCAGGAAATAGAGGAGTTTGATAACCTGGGGAGTTTTCAAAAGGTGACTAACTGGTGACGGCACTGATCAAGGACCCCATACTTCACACCAAGTAAGATGCGAGCTCCAGGAGGATGATGGGTTCCTACAGGTGGAAATACTGGACAGGGATGCTGTATTTCTTGGTCTCGATTGGCTTATTCCATCAGACTGTTGAAAGAAACACAGAAGAAAGAGTAAATGAAGTTCAGAGAGGTTGGTAGAAGGTTTTCCAGATCTGTGAAGTAATTTGAGGCCCCTAGTCAGAAGCAATGTTAGAGCCGTGTGCGTGAATAAGTTTGGGAAAATGGTCCACAATGGTGTTGCCATGAGAAGGGGCTAGACCAGTGATAAAAAATGAAAGCTTGGTGGGACTGAGGGCAACCCGGAATAGGTAAGAAATGGAGCAGCCCAGCAGGTGAGTTCTTTTTTTTTTTAGGTTTTTCTGCAGGCATGCACAATATAGATGAAGCCAAAGGAGTGGATATCCATGTATATGGTTTGCTTTAACAAAGATAAGGTGCAACCAGTACCAGGATGGCAGGTGAAATGGAAAGCACATGCCCACTGAAGGATCTATAAATACAGAGTCAGGCAAGAGATGATTGAGAGGGCCATTACCTGGGTGGTGTTTGGTTTCTTGGATATTTATAAGTACATACACAATCATGACATAGAATTGCAGATGGATAGTGTCAGGATTGGAAGATCCTTCCACAGAGACACACTGTTGAGAGAGAGCATCTGGCTTTAAGTTTTGGAACCAGAACAGTAGATGAGGGCAAAGTCAGATACTGTGGGATACATCCCACAAATTCCTTTACAGGAATTACAATTGATTCATTTATACTTCTCTGACAGTGAAGACTGATTAAGTATATAAACAACTTGTAACTTCTACACGTTTAAGCTCTTTATGGCCAGTGGAGGGCAGTAACACACTGGAACAAATATGCTGCAATGCATTTACTGGGCCTTGACTTGCATTAAGTATTTAAAATTAACACTGTGTTGTAGTGTTTAAGAGTGTACTGATCAGGAATTACATGACTAATGATGTTAATAAAAATTCCTCGGCAGAGTTTAGCAAGTGATCTAGCCTCATTAAAAAATAAACCAACTAAAACATGTTGCTGACCACACTATTTTACACACCTCTCTGTGGGGGGTGTGTAACTGCTGATAAAGTTGGTTGTGTTTAACTGAAGGAGTAATAATGTGAAAGAATGAGGGTGCAAGTTAAAGTCCACAAACATGTGAAGAACAAAGACAAGTGTAAATAAATAATTTAATCCCACATGTACCAAATAGTGAGTTAAGCTTGCTTCATTGCTCACCAGTCGACACGCCAATGCATTAAGTATTCGATTAACACATTAACATGCTAATGTTAGCTCAACTGAGGGTAATTATATTACACTGTCTACTTAAACTGGTTGCTGTGGTGTGTGTGGATATGTCTTTTCATGACTGGTCCTCACTGCTTTAAAAGGCTGTGGTTAGGGTAAAGGATGGGGTTAATTCATTTTGTCAGTGAATGTGCCCACAAAGCTAGGAGTTCAAGCTTCAGTGTTTATGTGAGTGTGTGTGTGTGTGTGTGTGTGTGTGTGTGTGTGTGTGCACGCGTGTGTGAGAGATTTTCTCATGATTTCAGGAAGTAAGACTTCATTTTTTGTTGTTTTGTAGAAGAACTGAAACTTCAGTTTCCCCTCATCAGCTAAATATAACTCTACGCTGAGTTTAGAAATGTTCCTTTTTGGATGTAAAGGGACCACACACACACACACACACACACACACACACACACACACACACACACACAGTCTAATAATACAGTCAGCATTTTTAAGACCTTTTGGCACTATACTGAGCTTATAATCCACATTTTCTACATCTAACTATCCATCACTCTATTGACTTTTTTCTCCCCTGTCTGTGTGTTTAATTACTAATTCACTTCTAAGCATCATAAATACATTAAACCACTTTATAACTTCAGTACAGATTCGTTTATAGAAAGAGATATTTTGTCTTCACATTTTCCTGCATGGAGTTAAACATCTTGGAAATCTGAGCATCTGAGTGCTCAGAACAAAGTGCACCCTATATAAGATTCTTAATTAGACAACCCCCCTCCTACCTCAGGAATGTATGACATCACACACATCTCTCTCTCTCTCACACACACACACACACACACACACACACACACACACACACACACACACACACTCACACAGAGCAGGTGATTCAGAAAAGAAGCTCATTGAGTGCATGATTGGATGCAAGTCTGATGACATCACCAGTCTCCAATTCTCCCTGGGGTAATGGGTACCAAAGCAAGAAGTTTCCTTTCATCCTCATTCACATGCAGATAAAAGTGTGTGTGTCTGTGTGTGTGTGTGTGTGTGTGTGTGTGTGTGTGTGTGTGTGTGTGTGTTTGTGTATGTGCGCACCTCAGGGATCACACATTCAGCCCTCAGGATATTTTGGGGATTTCCCTCACACTGCAGGTTCCACCCTAAAAAGAGAAAACTGGCTTTACGTCATTCAAAAATAGCCATTCTATAGAACTTCAAAACCCCTCAGCCAGGATGCCTGAAGTGCAGGACAAATTTTATATATACAAGGTCACTATGCCAAGGTCTAAGGTCACATGTGCAAATTAGCTACCCCAAGCACAGGTTTAGGACATAAGGAGTGACTTTGCAAAATTTCAGGAAGCTATCATGCACGTGAGCCAAACAATAGCCCAGTAAAATTTTATATGTTCAAGGTCACTGTGCCAATGTCAAAGGTCACATATGCAAATAAGCTACCCCACACACAGGTTTAAGTCATAGGGAGTGCCTACCAAAAATGTCAAAACGCTATTATGCATATGAGGCAAGCAATGGCCCGGGCAAACTTAATATGCTCAAGGTCACTGTGCCAAGGTCAAAGGTCACATATACAAATTAGCTACCCCACACACAGGTTTAGGTCAGGTAGTGCCTACACAAAATTTCTGAAAGCTGGCATGTGCATGAACCGAGCAATGGCCGGGACAAAATTGTCACGCCACCCGCCAGCCCCCCAAGCCATGGACCATAACTGGCTGACGGGTAAAAACAACCAGGAAACAGATTTTTCCAGAGTGAACATTTCAGATTACAAAAAAAAAAATCATTATTTCTCACATTAATAACATATGTAAAAAGATTTTCTCCACAGGCTCATTTTGCCCATCCTTCCTTTTTACCTCCCATGTAATCTTATGCTCTTGAAGCTCTCCTGCCTCGAAGGTCAAAGTGTTACGTGTTCTGAGATGCTTTTCTGCTCACCGTGGCTGTAAAGAGTGCTTTTTCATCTCCTCTCAGCATGAACCATTGAAATTGGGACATTTTCTTGATTTTCATAATTAGGAGGTCTCCCGACTGGTCTAGCAAGGGATTGTGGTGTATGATGATTGGTCTTCTAATCTACTGCACACATAATAATTTATAAAACACCAAGCCTCATTAAAGACTTCACATTACACAGAGGTGTAGGGTGTAAGATGTAACAGAAGGAGCAGGTCGTTATTGTGAAATAAACCCTGACAGGGTGATAGGGCTATTACCCTGATGTGAAGCGCACTATTATATCCTTACCAAAGAAACCCCAAAAACACAAACTATTGGTTTAAATATGACTATTTTGCTTCCACTAATGATGTGATCTATGAGGTGTAGTGACCAATCAGAACTGGGTAAAGAAAACAAAGGGAAAAAACACTGAAGAACAGGATGAATATTGTATGGTAATATAGGTTCTTATTGAACTACTAAAATCCCAAATGATAAGCCTGACAGGGTGTAAACAAATTACTGTATTAATTTATTTTTATATGTCAAGTATATGTGCGACAGACACAACCCACATGGCAAGATGAACCTGAGGGTGTTTTCAGCTGTACTGCAATGATGTCAGATACGTCTTGAAACAGGAAATGAACTCATCGTGCTCGTGACAGACTCTAAAACCACACACACACACACGAGCACACACACACACACGAGCACACACACACACACACACACACACACACACACACACACACACACGCGCAAGCTCAAAGTTTCCACTATCGGTGCTCACAGTGCATTTTTTATTATTGTTCAGTTAATTAAGAAGATTTATTCCATGATTGGTACTTCTTTGTGAGTCAGCGCTCACTGTTAAAAGGGTCGACTCGGATATATGAGTCATAACATTACTGCAGCGATGCTAACTCTATCAACTCATTTAGCTGTGTGATAAAAATGTAAAGCAGTGCAATATTTTAAGAAATGCAGAGTAAGATTAGCGAATTTAACTGATGTAAAAAACATTGTCTGATTTAGAAAACAATTCTTTTATTTATTTATTTATTTATTTTTGGACATTTAAACCATTGAAGTGCTTATAGACATCCAAGCATAAGCACTGTAAAATCCTCACACACATATAACCAAGCCTGGAGGGTGTCTCTGGAGTTTTTCTTGCTCTGACACACCACATTCAGCTCATTAAGCTCTTAATCTGATGAGCCTGGCATGTTCGAGCAGGCAAAGCTAGTTAGTTCCCAGGATGTGTCTTGTTATATACAGATTACATAAAAATGCTAAACACATATAAATACATATCACACACTTTCTAGAAAGATCTGGATTAATCACGTCATTACAGTCTTTTGTCTTATCTTCTGTTATGACTTTTTATTTTTAATGCTTACTTTAATGCTGCATAATTCACATAAAATGTTTTCATTACCCAGCTATTACTTGCTAATCAACTTATGAGTTGATTACAACATGCACATTTTAATGTCTTCATAAAATTGATAAATTATTATCAACAAGATTAATCAACAAGCTTTCTCACAGAGTCTGACCAATCAGAGCCCACAATCAGTGTGACATCATCACTATTCGACCACAATCTGAATTTCATTAGCTTAGTTCTGAATGCTAGTGCTTGATCGGAGAGTTCTTGCTATATGTAGAATATGTTGTAGTATTTTAGTAGCGACCTTGTAAAATTATTAGTATGATCATTTATTCATTTATTTGCTGAACTGCTTAATCTTATTCATAAAGTCACAGAGATCTCAACCGACTCAAAGGAGGGGTACACCATAAATAGCGCGACAGGCCATCACAAGGCCAAAACACACACACAGACACACACACAATCATTCACACTTACACATTTGGGCAATCTGGAACAGCCAATTAGCCTAATGTGCATGTCTTTTGACTGTGGGAGGAAACCACAAGTTTGGGATGAAAACACCACAAAAAAATGCCCTCATGGAACCTCGGACTCGAACTCAGGACCTTCTTGCTGTGAGGCAAATGTGGTAACCACTGTGCAGTCCTCTTATGAGCATATGATAGTCTTATTCTCTTAGCAGGTACACAAATTGTTTAGCTTCCCTGACTACAGCAAGATTAAAAAAATCTAGAGGATAAAAAAACCCTCAACAAACAAACAAACAACAAAACAAAACCCTGATGTCTTCATACGATGTGAGCAGTCAACTTATTGTATTAGAGCCTTTTTTTATTTAAAAAATTTTAGTGATTGAAAAAATACAACAAACAAACAAACACCCTACCCACAACAGGCTTGTCCTTTTATATACATGAGAAGATCATCCATTATGTCTTTTCCTTTACTTTTTCATCATTTCTTTTTTCCTTTCTTCTTGGTGTGTGGCATGGCACAGGTGCATATGAGGCTGAGGTTGTGGGTGGGAAGGGGCTTTTTTTGGAGTCACTGATCTAATTCTGGGATGTTGATTCAGGTTTTCACCTCTTCCTGTTATTCATATTCCAACCTGAGCCAGGTATAAGTGGTTACTCTGACAACTGGTCCTGGGAATGCTGGGATTTGACAGTGGGACAGGTGTGGACCAACTATAGAATGTGTAGATGACAAAGGTTTTTTTTTTAAATGCATGAAAACACAGTCTCTGTTCAGTGTAATTATTACTATAACTTTAATATAATATAATAATATAAACACCAATCTCATATGCTAACATACATTTAGTTAACAGACCACTAACTAGCTTATATGTACAACAAAATCTCTTATATGAGACAAAGTAGCAGAGAATCCACAGCAGAGCAGGGTCGCCTCTTAGCTACCAGAGAACTCTTTTTATTATTACATATTTTTATTATTACAACAATTAAAATAAATAACACCAACATATTACTACCAACATTACAGTTTTCCCCTACTGCTGTATAAAAAGGACTTCTGTCTACTTAAATGTAACTGAGTAATATCTGATTAGTGTTGTTTTTTCTTGATGGAATTTAAGTCTATTATTTGGTCTGTGATGCGGTGGTGTCTGTTTGATGTGTGGTTTCTAGTGACATGCAAATTCACAGAAGGGTGATATCATGCAGTCTCTAGGCATGATGTAATCTCTGTCTCCTGACATTTCAGTGTTGTTGTGTTTATAATATTTATGTTGTGAATCTCTGGAGGCATTCTTTCACTAACTGACGCAACTACATAACTGAATACTGTGTGTGTGTGTGTGTGTGTATGTGTGTGTGTGTGTGTGTGTGTGTGTGTGTGTGTGTGTGTGTGTGCGCTTTTGGGGAATATAGCAGAAAGGAGTTCGATGTTATATCTCTATTACAGCCTACATAAGGAATTAAATCAGAATCAATCTTTAATGTTTAATGCTGTGATTTAATGGTATCAGGATTGCCCTGTGTCAGGAACTGTACCGCATGAACCTTGGAAAAAAAGGGGGTGGGGCAATGATAGAGTTTCTGTGCAGGTTACTGCTAGCTAACTGAAATTGGTTTCTGCCTGTACAGTTTTTTTCCACAAGCTCCTGTAGTCCTTTGTAGACACAACTGACAACTCTAAATTACTTCTGGAATTAGTTACATAATTATTGAGGGCAAGGTAGATATCACAGTTCTGTTCACTGATATCCACGGAGTCAGAAGGAAATGACTGTTTTAGTATACACTACAAGGGAACAAAAACTAAAATAAGATTTTTATGGAATTTTTGCTGGTTATTTTGATTCAAACATTATCCCGAGTTTGCAAGGTGGAGTAAGCACTTACTCAGTAAGGGGATTATCTAAGGTTTACATTATTTTAATGAGAATAAATGTGATTTTATTGGCTTGGTGTGAGCAGCATGCTTTTAGTCTTAAAGGCAGGCAGCCATTTTCTCGCTAGTTCTCACTGCGTGGATGATGAGAGGAGAAACATAAAGAGTGAAAGCTGGGCAGTGGCTAAGCTTCTGGGCTACTGATATGAAGGTCGGGGTTCAAGACCCAGTACCACCACTGTTGGGCATTTGAGCAAGGTCCTTAACCCTCAATTACTCAGTTGTATAAAAAAATTACAAATGTAAGTCACTCTGGATAAGGGCATGTGCCAAATATTGTAAATCTAAATAGACAGATAGGCTACACCCTGCTACACCATGCTGACAGCACTGTCAGGTGGAGCAACTTTGTGGTGCCATCTTGCTATTCACTCTCTGGCACAGTGAAGTTTGACAGCTCAGGGCCGTAGTGTTTCGCTGTAAATTGTATTAGCTAACTAACCAAGATGTTCATCAGCCAGCGCCATCTACCATGAGGTGTAGCCTATCTATCTAATATGATATCTATGAGGAGGGACAGTAGCATATGCCAACTGGATAAACTGGATGGATAAATTGGCTTGTAGCCAAAAATATGGAAACCATTTACAGTTGTATTTAGTTGATTTCAAAAAATTACTAAGGGAACCATGCGGTAGGATTGGTCCACTATCTGGGGATTCATACTTTATACTAAAACTGTGAATGAGTTTATAACACACCATTATGGAGCACAGTTTACTTTCATATCTGTGTATTATACAATAAATTACAGTACCTCAGTGTCATGTTTAAAATATGTAAATATGAACTATAGAAATCTCTTTTTTGTTTGCTTTTAATTGTTTCTGCATTGCATATATTGAAAACCTGAAAGACACTATAAAGACATTCAAAGAGACACTTGTTCCAGTGTGCACTCAAGTTTACCTGCGTCTGTCGAGATAAAAAAGTAAAACAAACAAACAAATAAATAAATCAAAGAAATCTAATTTTAGTGTGCTTTTTTGCTTGTCTGTTCCTGTGTAGTGTATAGTAGTGTAGTATAGTGTATAGTAGTATAGTACCACCATGCTGCCACTTGAGTGAGGCCCTTAACCCTCAATTGCTCAGTTGTATAAAAATTATGAATGTAAGTCACCCTGGATAAGGGCGTCTGCCAAATGCCGTAAATGTAAATGTAATATATACTAAAACAGTTATGCACTTCAGGTTTGGTGGATGACGCTGATGACTATTCGATCCAAAGAGCCTAATTACATGTTAGTTATTATGACATGAATAGTAAATGTACATTGTTTATTTTTGCTCATATAGACACACATAATCACAGTATTTATATGGACACAACTATATATGGAAATGAATGTCCATCATATACACAACAAGCTAAGTAAACAATTGATAAAAAACCCAATGAGGCCATAAGTATAATCTAAAACAGTACTTTAGGCAGTGATTTATTATTAGTTTACTTACTTATACATAAATTAATACTTTATTGTTATGGTTTAAGATGATGAATAGGGGCACTGTCTGTTACTGAGAAATTGTACTGTTTTTTCCCCTCCAGCTAAACAGCATTTCTCCTCAGAGAGAAGAGCGGCAAAATATATGAATGACCAGGAGATAGTAATGAGTAGCCAGTTAGAAGAGAGAACTACTGTTAGCCAATCAGTATGCACCCACGAGTTACTGGGTCACTGTTTTCTGCCTCGTTTGGACTGAGCAGGCCGTGATTGGTCAAGAGTGACGAACGCGTCAAGCTTCATTGGCTGAGCAGGAACTAGTCGTTGCTAAGGGGCTGGTCCAATCAGGGTGAGGCAGAAGCAGATAGTGGGAGCGGTATCTAGGCAGGCTCTATTATTATATTATTATTTTTCTGTTCATTATGTTGGGAAAGGTGCGATTTATTGGTGTTTGTTGTCATGACATCCTTTGAAATGATTAATAGAACTAATTATTACTTAAATGCAATAATGATCTAAATGAAATAAAGAAAAAACCATGCTAATGTTATAAGTAATACATTAACAATAACCCTGACAGATAGATAGATAGAGTGAGAGCGAGAGAGCGAGAGAGAGAGAGAGAGAGAGAGAGAGAGGGGTCTGAAAAAAGGGGAAGGAGTGAAGTGGATGATGATAGTAGTAGGGTGTATGTATGTATGTGTGTGTGAGAGTGCAATTTTGGCTCTTGTTCGACCTCTCTGATGCAACCCACAGGGTGTAGTGATGGTGATGGTGGTGTTGATGGGGAGGTGGCATCTCCTGGGCTACTGGTTTTGTTGTCCTTCTTTTTTTCACTTCCTTTGAGGAGCCAATGATAAGGCTGTTGCCATGGAACCAGCGCCAGAGTTTGCTTTTGCCTCTTGTCTCACCCCTTGTTCCTACCCATCCTCATTTACCCTAGAAACAGAGTCACTACCAAGTCTATTTCAATCTATCTTCTTACTTCGGCCCTTCTCTCTGTGTGTGCGTTCTGTGCTGAAATCATCACAACACTACACTTTAATTCAGAATGATGGTTCTGGCCTACATCCTTTTTCCTCCTAGTTAACTTACTGCAGGTTGCAGATCAACAGTCAGAGCTCTATTTTTTCAAATGCAGTCTGAGATGCTGAAATATATGGTGCATAAGTTATATATCAATCCTCCACAAGTGCACTCGAGCTACAGTATACCTTCTAAAATATGCATGAAAATCTTATATTTATCTGGGCTGACAATATCCATTAGTGACTACCAGCATCAGAAACGACTAAGAAAAGATGATGTCATCGAAGAGAGAGTTGGAATAATGAGCTAGGTTTTTTTTGGGGGTAAATGGGGTGAATACCAATCCTCCAGAGACATACACTTTACCATCACTTCACAACCTAAAGTATCAGAAAATCAAATTGCATCGTTCCACTAGTTTATTCTGGTGTGATTTTTAACGACAAACTACAAGTGAGGTAGGGAGTATAGGATTTCTGCCAATCACAAAAAATGATGTCATCAGAAATGCTGCTGAAAAGATGAGAAATGTATGTGAACAAAGAAGAGTGTGTGAGAATACTCACATGAACCATTTCTCCAAAGTGGTTTGGTAAATAGTGGAATTTATATCTACAGTATAATCAATGCTAAGTGTAGTCCTGATACAAACAGGTGAACTGTGTTTTTGTCCTAAACCCCAAAAAAGTGTGCTAAAATACTGTAGCAAAAAAACAAACAAACAAACAAAAAAAAACAGGAATAGACTCCTGTTTGTTTTGGTTTCTTCATGGTCGCTTTGCTCAGCAGTGATGAGGAGGATTAGAACGCGAGCGTGCCAGCGTTTCTTTATTCCTCCGACAAAATCACATTTGGATTTGCACACTGTGCCCAAATGTGTTGTAATTATAATTAAAAGCCATTCAAGTGTGAAGAAATACACTGGCAGAGAGCTGATTTCCACAGAGGATTTGGCTGTGATGTGTGGAAATGACAACACAATTACCCTCCACCCTCCTACCCGAATATATAGACACCTGTGTGTATGCTTGTGTTTCATTTACAGTGCACTTCGCTATCAGCTACAGCTAGCTTAAATCTGAGCAACAAAGTCACTCAGACATTAGGGCCTGTTGTCCTTATTGTTTATTAAATTTCAGAAGAAAAACAAGATGAATCATGACTGAGGGCATCATTTTCCATTTCAAGTCATAAAAGTAGAAAAAGAGAACTCAGTTAAAAAAAGGAGACAAAACATTATACTTCTTCATGAATTTATTGTGGAAAATGATCCAATATTATATATTTATGAGTGGCAAAAGTATGTGCTCCTCGAGGATTAGCATTTAACTGACGGTGAAATTCGAAAATTAGTGTATTTTCAGTCAGTGGAATGAAAATCTGCCAATGTTGAGCCTATGCCATATTTTCTTTAATGAATAGAGATAAATTTTGTGAAAGTATATCATGGCACAAGCAAAGGAGATTTGTATGGACTTCAAAAAATAGAAAAAAGAAAAAGATTTGTGATGCTCAACAGACTGGAAAAGTATACAGTATTATCTATGAAGAGTTTGGATTCCACCAATCTACAGTCTGATTGATGGAGGAGATTATTCAAGACCATTGTTACCCTGTCCAGGAGTCAATCAACAAAGAACACTCCAAGAGGAAGGAGAGAAAGGTGTGTAATAGTCTATGAACTTACAATCGAACTATGTTCATGAGTTTATCATCTGGAGAACACTGAACAACAATGGCCTGTTTTGCTGAATCTGGGCCAGGACAGACTGTCATCATTGATGAAATGATGAATTCTGAATTAGACCAGCAAATCCTAGAGAAAAATGTCAGGATATCTGTCTGTGAAATGAATCTCAAGAGAAAAAGGGTCATGCAGTAAGACAATGACCCTGAAGAACTAAAAGTTGTTCTAAATTTGGTATGACCAAGTCAGATTCCTGACCGTAAATCAGTAGAAATGTCGTGTGAGCAGTTTATGTGAGGAAACTAACCATAATCCCAAAGTTGAAACTATTCTGTATGAATGAATGAAATAAAATCCCTCCAATTTGATGTGCAGGACTGATTAGCAGTTACCACAAACATGATGTTATAGTTATTACTGCATAAGGGGATCTGAAAGCAAAGGTTCACATAACTTTGCCACTGACAGATGTATAATTCTGGATCATGAGTAAGACTTGTGAATGTTATCTAGGTAATTTATAACCAAAGGAGCCAACTTATCACTAGGGCAATAAAATCAAGTGTTTGTCATGAGTCATTTAAATTTAATCACTTAAATTAAGTAATCAGATGTTTGTTAACTGATTCATTCAGTTGTATTGTTTGCCCAAAGCTGGACAACAAAGAGACACCAAATAACTAGTTAACAATGCTATTTTATATTTATTCCTAATAAGCATGAAGCTCCATCTTCATAAATTGAATTGCTTTTATTTGCAATTTGCATAATTACATTATTTCTAAGCTCTTTCTTGCAATCGTTTTAGCTCACATGACACTCTGGGACATGCTCATTGGACACACTCTGGTGAACACCTCCTGCAGGAAATGGCCAACAGCAGGGAGCATGCACATTTCCTTTAGCCACCTGCTACCTTGGCTGTTCTAAGCTTTAATTTCTTATCTACAAGACTCTGTAACTTTGCATTACTACAGACTACACCAGAAAAGAAAACCCCTCTTCTCATACTTCTCATAACATCGTAAACAGAAATAAAAGGATGAGATCTCAGAGCTAACTCTGTGCAAATCTTATGCTGAACATAGACAGATTTTCAGGCTTAATTTGTTATATTTTCTTTAGCTACCCTACGATGAACTTAAACGTTAAACATAGTGGTCACTTCATTAAACATTTCTGTTCACATCATCAACTTTTGTAACCAGAAAAAAGATTTATCGTTACTCTATAGCTAACTGCTCATGAGTCAAAATAGTGAAGAACACTTTATCGTCGAAAATAAATAACATTCTAAAGGAAGAAACATACAGTTATGTTTTTTTGGGCCTATGCGTAATAAGTACATGAATTTAGCCTTGCACACTCAAAGCTCTAGTGCTTGGCTCTCCAGGTGAAGCAGAGAGTTGTATGTAGATCTCAGTGATCTGAACCCAAAACATGCCTAGTGTGGGAATATTCTGTAGAAATCGTAGAGGTTTTTAGCATAATACAATCATACCTGTGTTACAACATAAGTCTTATAACCTTGTAGGGGGTACAATTGTGATTACTGGCAAGAAAACAGTGAAATATCTCAAAATCTGGTTCTTTAACTTTGTCAAGAGTTTCATGCAAGCAGATACACCGAAACAAACCCTTCATATTTATTCACTGATTACATGTAAATGTCTGTCTTGGGGTCTAATGAGTAAATTAATTAAATGCAATTGCAATGACTGAGAATAATGAATTTAGTGATTTGTTAAAAAATTCAGAATCATTTGAGAATGAAAGATATTTGTCCAACTGTTGTCTTTGAGAATGACTCTCCAATGAAACAAGGTGAATCAAATACTGACAGTTATTGAACACTATACCTCAGCTGGAAGCAGGAAGTAAGTATTTTAGCATGTCACTGATTTATTCAGCAGGATAAGTGCAAAATAATATAACTCTGTAGATTCTATAGCCCAAACTACCACACAGTGTCACAAAACCACGGTCTGGTAAATAGAGTATAGTGTATGCAGACTCTACCTGCAGTGTCAGACACCAGTCCTTTTAATGTCACATTCTACTTAATTGGCCTGAATGGTCAATGTCTAATTTTAATTACTGGGCATAAATATGAATATAAACAACAAACATGGCTATTGGTAATACTCACAGGTGTCTTGCTACTTCTACTTGCTAGCAATATGTCTGTAATATTTCAATTACCTAGCCTTGTGGAAAACTGTGGTCACATGCAATAAGTACACAGCAGATTGTGTACAGTTAGACAGGTGGACAGGTAGACAGGCCATCCAATCTTTCACTCAGATGAAATGAGACCACTGCTGCCAGGATGTAAACAGATAGGATGAATAAGAAAAAATGCTTTTAAGATAAATTTCCTGCTCTGGCTGGATCACATGCTAAAAATAATTTATGACATGTCATAAATAATTTTCAGCAGTTGTCATATATTACTTATGTATGAATGCAATTGGAATCTGAACTACTGAATTATAGACAAAGAACAGAATAAACCCACAGCAAAGTAATATTTCCCTTCAGTCCTGTCGTAAGTAAGAAAAGCAGCTTATAATTTAAATATACTTATAAATAAATAAAATAAAATAATTTTATTGTAGGGTTGGCACAGTGGCGCAGTGGTTAGCATGTCTGCCTCACAGCAAGAAGGCCTGAGCTCGGGATGATTCTGTGTGGAGTTTGCATGTTCTCCCCGTACTTGTGTGGGTTTCCACCAGGTACTCTGGTTTCCTTCCATGGTCCAGAAACATGCACAGTAGTCTAATTGGTTGTTCCAAATCACCCCTAGGTGTGAGTGTAAATGGTTGTGTGTGTGTGTGTGTGTGCTGGCCCTGCGAGGGCCTGGCAAGCTGTTCAGGGTGTACCCCGCCCTCACCCAGAGTCCGCTGAGATTGGCGCCAGCCTCACTGCGACCCTAATTAGGATTAAGTGGCTTAGAAAATGTATGGATTTTATTGTAATGGACATTATTATGTGCTTATTAGGAATTAAATCAATGCAATAGTTTGGTCCTGTTTAGGTAATATAAAAATAAGTGGATGAGAACCAGAGTCTTCTATCTTAGTATCTTTTCAAAAATGAGTTAGGTATGTCAGGGGTATTGTGTCATTGTCTACTTTTACATGCCAGACCCTACAACTGTGTAACTGCAATTGCTGCCAAACTGACCCACAAGCTTTCAGTGATATAATTGGAATTACAGGTTACGGTTTGTAACTGGTTTTTTTTATAAAGACAAGAGTTTCATAGTTTTATATAAGTTTTGCTGTTTAATAGTGTTATTCATAAATGTTTATTTTAGGAAAAAATTCTAATGCTGCTGACTCACGGCAACTTGATATAAATAAAGATTTTCAGTAGTTTGCTGGTATGTTTTCATTACAGTTTAAGTATAAAGAATTGCAGAAACTACCATGAACGACTTGCAAAAGTCAGAATACGAACTTAAATCACAGATGCTCAAGAAGAAGCAGCCATCCCTTAGGCAAACATGCAAGGCTACATTTCCACCACCTATACCTTCACCTGAAGAAGCAGATATATCCTAAGAAACCTTAAGATCCAGGTCTCGCAGTCCGAAATTTTCAACAGTTTCCAACAGAGACATCTCTCCTAGTCCATCCAATCTCTCAACTGCCTCCACATGCTTAACAGTACCAGTAGGGAAGCCCAAGAAGTCCAGGGCCATGAAGAAAAAATTCAAGCTCAGGAGTGTGGATGATGAGCAGTGTGGATGAGTAAGACATCTTGCTTGGGGTGGACGAATAAGGCCATAACAGCAACTAGCCATAATCTTACTTCGGATGAACAAGACATTCCCAAAGTGCATACAGAGCTTTCTCGCAGTGCACGGGCTGCTTGCAGGCATATGAATGAATGGCACGAACAACAACGTATGGGAACGAATGCCAAAAATCGTCCATACGCTGGGCCAATTCGATATAGCGTGAAGGCCGCTTTCATTCTTATTCATAATCATTTTTAAGAAAAGGTAATATTTTAAGATCTGACTCATAATCTCTATTGCAAGTTAGAAAAAAACAAACAAAATTAAAAAACACTAATAATTTGGTGCCAGAGTTTACTATTTAAACAAATTCACCATAAAACCCCTTGGCAGTGATGGAATATTTCTCTGCTAGTTGTTTAATTTCTAGCTTCATGAGTGATATTTTTGATTTAAAAAATTCATGTCAGGTTAAACTCTGAATTTAGAGAAATTACAAACTTCATTTCCTTAAAAAAACTTTAAAAATATGAGGTAGTAGACACTGGTTCTCGACCACTCTTATTATGATCACTGTAGCTATATGTTCTGCTACCTGATTGAGTTGTTAACATCCGCCTCCGTGCTCCTGAACACGTGTCAATTCTGACCCGGAAGTAGGAAATTTACGAGTAGTATTAAAAAAATATATTTTTTAAAATTGTAAATTGTAATTTTATGACTATATACAGTAGCTACGTGAAAAGAAACGCGTCGTTGTATTCGCGCAAAAAAAAAAGCAACAAAAACACAGCAACTCGTGTAAATGATATTAGCATATTAGCCTCTGACGCGCGTGGTGGGCGTGTCTTTAGCCGAACTCGTGTCCAGGCAAAACACGAGCTTGTTTATAAAGCTCTGCCTTACAAACAACGTGAACAGCAGCGGCGAGAAGAAGAAGAGAAGAAAGAAAGAAGCCTGAGAGTGAAGTGCATTCGGATTTACACTTCAAGTGGACATATCAGCTCTCCCTTTATCCACCACAGGCGTTTTATACCAGATAAAACAGAAGAGAAGGAAGACAGTGGCGGTAAGTCAGGCTTCCTGTCGTGTTGTATTTACAGTCTGTCATTTGTTTACATCAAAACCGGACAGATTAATCGTGGTCACATGATCATGTAGATGGAGTTTAATATTTAGGGAGGGTTTGGACAAAACTGTCGATGATTACAAATGCAAATAATTGCACAATAACCTCAACAACAACACCAATAGTTATAATAATAATAATAATAATAATAATAATAACAATCATGATGTTGGTGTCTGGCGATATGCCACTGCTTGATGTTGAAAACGATAATTGACACATAATAATAATAATAATAATAATAATAATAATAATAATAATGGTTTGTTTTGGATGCAGACTGACTGAAGTGTGAGCAGTCTCCTGTCAGTCTACACACACACACACACACACACACACACACACACACACACACACACACACACACAGAAGTGTGATCTGTAGATGAAGTTGAAGTCAGGTGTGTGAGAGAATCTGACAGTGGTGGTGTGATTTTGCGCCTCTGTGGCTGTCATGTGGAATTGGTACAGTTTGGTGATTTCCCTGCTCCAACACACACCTGCTCCAGCTGCGGTGTGGAAGAATAGTGTTACAGACTATAAAGTGCATGTTGTAGACTGTAAGGAGTGTGATATAGACTGTAAAATGCATGTTTTAGACTGTAATGACTGTTATAGACTGTAATGTGCATGTTATAGACTGTAATGAATGTGTTATAGACTATAATATGTGTGCTATAGACTGTAAAGTGTGTTATAGACTAATGTGCGTGTTAGACTCATGAGTGGGCTATGGACTGTAGTGAGTTTGCTACAGACTGTAAAGTGTATGTTATAGACTGTAAAGTGTATGTTATGGACAGCGATGAATGTGTGCAATAAACTGTAATGAGTGTGTTATAAACTATAACGAGTTATAGATTGTACTAAGTATGTATTATAGACTCTAATGATTGTGCTATTGACTGTAGTGCTTTTGCATTATAGACTATTATGAGTGTGTATTATAGACTGTAATGATGTGTTATGCCTCTGTAACATACGTCGAACAGCAGGTATACAGCATGTCCATGACACAAAACTGGCCAAATTCCTCGGACAGTTATGGGTGTGTGTCATATGGAACTCGCCATTTGTGTGATATAAAAATGCCAAATGCATACCCTTGTTGTGGAGTTTTGAACATGTTCAAAATCTTTTCTGTTTCATAGGTATTTCTCCAAGTTTGTCCATTTCTTAGGTCTGTTGTGCAATGCTTGACGGCACTTTGAATCCTACCATTTTCTTTTAATAGTTTCTTTTAATAGTCCTATGATTTCCGTACGTTTAACCAATGGAAATACATACCCACCTGTATCATATGAAATTTTTTCATCTAGGTTGAGCGTATTTACACCTTGTTACATGTATATGGGTTGTATATCAGCCAAGCATCACAGGAATATGAAAGTTGTATCACTTTTGTATGAACATTGTACGGTTTGACTTACAGTCATGAGCTATTTTTCAGATGTTCACATAAAATATACACGGTTTTCAAGGCTACCTTATCCAAACCTTCGTCAGTGCTCCGATTCTGTTGTATCTTTGCTAAATATGCACAACAAAAAAAATTGCAGCTTGTGAAATTGTTTGTGAAAACCCACAGCGGGTTTGTTACTGACCACAATAAGTGCGTGTTATAGATGGTAATGACTGTGTTACAGACTGTAATAAAAACACTTGGGGAGCGCAAACCTCTGCCAAACCCGGCAATCCTTCATTTGGGGACCCTGGGCTAAAATATCCTTAAGACTATGATCATCACATGCCTTGTTTTGTTTATATATGTTTTAATGTATGACAGGTTGTCATACATTAAAGCAATACATTCATTTGCCAAGCTGATTAATCCTACTAGGATCATGAGGAGGCTGACTGGGTTACACCCTGAACTGCTAACTAGTCAATCGCAGGGCCAACATACACACCACCATTCATGGGGAGAAGATGCAAACTATTTGACAATTGTCAAGTTTTTATATCTGTCTATATATATATATATATATATATATATGTGTGTGTGTGTGTGTGTGTGTGTGTGTGTGTGTGTGTGTGTGTGTGTGTGTGTACACGTGCTTGCTCAAAGGTAAATTAATGGCT
Organism: Neosilurus hyrtlii; assembly: GCA_028564935.1. Classification (NCBI taxonomy): domain Eukaryota; kingdom Metazoa; phylum Chordata; class Actinopteri; order Siluriformes; family Plotosidae; genus Neosilurus; species Neosilurus hyrtlii. Next base: position 473,928 of record JAOUQZ010000024.1, read on the forward strand.
GAATTGGAGAAAAAAATCACGAGGTCATTGGTGATCAAAAATTCCATTCAGTTTTTTAAGTTCATGTTATACCCAATGAAGTAACATTAAAATGTAGTTGCCATAAGAGTGTTAAGATTTCTTGTTATGTTTCTGACTGTAGTCGGAGATTACAGTGAAGACTTCACATTATACAGCTTCAGGGCTAAAATTATCTACAACTTCAGGGTTAATTCCTTTCTGAGGATTTATTTACAGATACTAATCACCCTATGGGTAAATTATAACTTGCTCTGTCACCACAACACATCTAGATTCCATACTCATCTCAGTTAACACTTGCTCTCTGTTTCTATCACACACACACACACACACACACACACACACACACACACACACACACACACACACACACACACACACACACACAGCCCATGCACGGAGCTGCTTTTAAATGACCCGCTAATGTAATCTTTAGGTGTTTGGTATTGAATTTGCGGTGTTTGGTGTATAGTTTGTTGGTGTTGAGTTGGTTGGTCTTTGGGGGTTTGATATTGGCTTTGTTAGTGTTCAGTTCTTTGGTGTAGTTTGTTGGTGTTGAGTTTACTGTAGAGTTTGTGTCCTTTAGGCGTTCTGTATTGAGTTTATTGGATTTGGGGTGTTTGGTGTTGAGTTTGTTGGTGTAGATTTTGTGTTCTTTAGGTGTTTGGTATTGAGTTTATTGGATTTGTGGTGTTTGGTGTTGAGTTTGTTGGTGTAGATTTTGTGTCCTTTAGGTGTTTGGTATTGACTTTATTGGGTTTGGGGTGTTTGATGTTGGGTTTGTTGGTCTAGAGTTTGTATTCTTTAGGTGTTTGGTGTTGTTTATTGGGTTTGGGGTGTTTGGTATTGAATGAGGTGTTTGGTATTGACTTTATTGGTGATGAGCTGTTTGGTGTAGTTTGTTGGTGTTGAGGTGCTTTAGTGTAGAGTTTGTGGTCTTTAGGTGTTTGGTATTGACTTTATTGGGTTTGGGGTGTTTGGTGTAGAGTTTGTTGGTGTAGAGTTTGTATTCTGTAGGTGTTTGGTGTTGTTTATTGGGTTTGGGGTGTTTGGTATTGACTTTGTTGGTGATGAGCTGTTTGGTGTAGTTTGTTGGTATTGAGGTGCTTTAGTGTAGAGTTTGTGGTCTTTAGGTGTTTGGTATTGAGTTTATTAGGTTTTTGGCATTTGGTGTGTAGTTTGTTGGTATTAAGGCATTCAGTGTTGATTTGATTGGTATTAAAATGTTTAGTGTTGAGGTGTTTACTATTTGTTGGTTTTGAGGTGTTTCATGTAAACAGGTTGGTATTAAATGTTTTGGTTTTGGCCTGTAGAAACTGTAGAATTGTCAGCTGTTCAGTGTTAAATTATTAGTTGTAGTGTTTGTAGGTGTTGAGTTTATTGGTGTTGAGGTTTTTGTTTTTAAAGTGTTTAGTGTTGAGCTTGTTGGTGTTGAGTGTCTTCTTTGTTTCAACCGCTTGGTTCAGACTTTTAAGAATAGAGCAAATTTGAATCAGCTGCTTTGTTCTCCTCTAAACACTGGATCTTTCCCTCATTTGACTGTTGTGCGTTTACAGTTTCGCTGATGTCAGAGCAGCGCTAACAAAACGCTGTCTGTCAAAACGTATACAGAGATTTTTATCACAAAGCTGAGTTTGATCTGTACAACCCCAACATATAACTTCTTCCAGTAAATGTTTGTTTACTGTTCTGTTTACATTGCTGCAGTGAAGTAAAGGTTTAACATTTTACTGTTAATGTTTATTATAATATAAATGCTTTATAAATTACATGCAAACTCGAGAAGAGAACCGTAGCTAATTGCTACTAGTTTTAATACAATGTGATCTGAACCTCAGATACATTTTAGGTAGATTTATGATTTAAATAAGACTTTTTTAGGGGAAGACATTTCTTTACTGAGTTGTCTTGTAGTTCGCTATCAGTACGATAATATTGTTATAATTTATACTGTTTTTTTATCATCACTTTGTCATGTTTCTTGTAACTCACTAGTTGGGATTAGCTATCTAGGTCGCATGTCACGATTTCAAGTAAGCATGCGAATGGTAAACAATAATTATTTAGGCTAAATCAAGTGTTCATGAATCTACATTTATACTTGACACAAACTACAGTGCTTTAAATGATGGAAATAAGTAAAAAAAAAAAAAAAGTATAAAATATATATACAAAAATGCACACACAAAGAAAATATAACAAATATTCTGAATGATGCTGTGCAATAATGTTTTTATGGAGGGTGCCAACACTTTTGGTATATGTAAGGAATTGTATTTGTATATGCATTCTTTTTTCCCCCCTTCTTGTTCAGGGTGATTTCCGCTGATGGAGGATGACGAGGAGGACACACCTTTACCGATTACAGCCAATCAGGTTGAGATTGCAGACAGCACACGAGGGAATATGCCGCTGATTCAAACCACGCCAGGCTTCCTAAACTTGAGCTCCGTCCCAAACGCATTCAGTCCGCTCCACCGTTCCCTCCATGGAGCTGTGGGTTTGGGGTTCCTGGCAACACCTTCAGGATCCGTAGATGATTCACAAGCACTTTTTCATAGTAAGCCACACACATTAATGTTGTCTTAGCAAACTAGTTTACAAGTTACATGGTGACCCCAAAAAAAAACGTCCCTCATCTCAAAGGTAAATGAAAAAACATTGTATACGTCATGTTTTTAAGATGACATCCTCCAAATGGTGGCAGTCATTGTCTGTACACGCTTGGAGGTGATTTCTGAAGGCGGCCATGGCTCGACGGGTCAAGTTGATTGGAACAGCAGCTGCGGCATGAATAACATTCTTAAGGCCTTCAAGAGTTTGGGATTGATGAGATTACACTCGAGACTTAAGGCAGCCCCACAGAAAGAAATCACAAGGGTTGAGGTCAGGGGAACGGGCCAGCCACCCAACATCACCATGACCAAGATCATCTGATCCGAAAACATTTCCCTGCTGTGAGCTGTGTATGCAGTAGCTCCATCTTACTGTAACCAGATTTCTTTTCAAAACTGAGTCTGTTGCTGTGAAATTCTCAGTCGTCATTACTTACCAAATAGTTTCTCAGTGTTTTGGTTTTGTGGAATACTGAAACATCTCCGAAAGGCTCTGTGCGGTGATCATGGAGTAGCTGTTTGCGAAGAGTGCTTTGACAGTGAATGCCGGGTGTGCTCCCAGCCTTGCCATGTTGATGACTGAGGATGGTTGGGATTGGGTTACCAACAGATCTTAGCGCCGCCTCTCCCACCTCACTATGTTTCATGTGTACAAATAATGATGAATAAGAACTGTATTGAATTAAGTTTTCCTTTTTTTCCATTTACCTGAGAAATGTGGGCGGGTTTACTGAGTCACCTTGTATTAGCTTGATGCGTTGAGCTAGCTGATTGGTTTAGCTGTTCAGGGTGCACCCTGCCTTTGCCCCATGTCGGCTGAGATAGCCATTAGTCTCCCCGTGCCCATAGTAGGATTAAGCAGTTTGGTGAACGAACGAATGAGAGCATTTTTTTACTCATCTAAAAAAAATTTACAAATTATATATACATATACTCCCAAAATTTGTGAATTATATTGTGTTGATTTTGATGTGATGTCATCTACATCAAGTAAACACATTCCTGATTATTTTACCTCTTGTGTAGATTTAATCTTCTTCCCAAGAGGAGACTCTGGTTTCGCTCTCATTCCATCTACATTGGAGGAATCGGGAGAAGAACAGCAGGATGAAGGGACGGCAGAAGAGAGAGATGAGGACAGGACAAGCGTAGAAGTGCAGATTGGACGGAAGCTGCGTGAGATCGGAGATCATTTTCAGCAGGAGCACATGCAGCTGGTGAGGGAAATGTGGAGTTCTAACCTGTATATTTGTTGTCATTTTATTCCTTTTTACATAATTGTTTTCTCTTATAATTTATCTTTGCTTTTTAAGTAGCCTACAGCACCATTTTAGTATTCTTAATTTTCAGACTGCAGAATTAATAATACATTATTTGCAATAAACTTGGGAGCATCAGGAATCATTTTCACACATGTAATGGCACCACAGAGTCCTGACCTTAACCCTACTGAAAGTTTTTGCCACATGCTGGACAAGGTTCGAATTTCTCGTCATCAATTCAAGATGTTGGTCCTTAGTCTCGGTCTAGTGATACTCAGCTCACCTCTGACAAATACTGGTTTTATATCATAATTAGTTATATTTGATTGCACGTGTCTTATTTATATTAAGAAATTGTATATTTTCCTTGTATATTAATATTACTATACATTTTACAATGAACCCCATGGTTCTTCTCCTTAACAACAACAACAATAATAATAATAATAATAATAATAATAATAATTATATTGCATTGAATTGACAGTGTGTCTGGGTTGATGTGAAGGTCTCACATCAATACAGCAGGTTGTGTCTGTGAGTGTTTTATACTGCAGGCTAAATTTAGAACTATGAGTAACACATGACATCACCAGTCACGTGACCGCTGTAGGCTAATGTAACTGGGTGCATGTGAACAGGAAGTTCCTCTGAAGATCAAAGTAAAATGATAATGACAATACACTTTTAATCACCACAGTTCAGAGTTACATGAACTTATATATATATATATATATATATATATATCAAACACCAAAATAATTTCTAGTAGTGAAAAAAAAATGTTGTATATGAAAGTGGCGCGCGCGAACGTGCGCGCGTGCTCATGTGACATGGCTTATGCAACACACTGCAACACTTGGCCCCTCCTCCTCAATTCGCCATCACACCACTCCACTCTGAAACCCTTCTCAACCCTTTTACTGATTGGACAGTTTTAAACCGTATGTCCCCGCCCCTGAATCCCTGAACGATGATTGACTGTTGATGAACAAAAGCCAGAGTTAAAAAAAAAAGGAGGGGGGGGGGGATGAGGAAAGGAAAAAAAAAGCAGCAGCACCGTCTAGTGGCCGTTCCTTGTAGTGCCTCATAAATCTGTTCATTATTTTATTTTAATGAAGCAGCATTTAATTAACACATCACTGCCAAGTTATTAATTTACATACAAACAACTTGAACAAATCCTTTTACGAATCCAGTTAAATCATTCTGAATTATTCTGATAAAAATTTTTGATTATTAAAAAGTAATTAAAGCCTAATGAATTCAGGTAAAATGAGAATAGCTAGATATGTGATGAATAAACATTATGCATTTTATTTAAAAGATTTAGGTTCTGAAAAAAGCTTTGAATTAAAAAGTATAACTCATAACCACCCCCCCCCCCCCCCCCCCCGCAATGTCTTTGATAGTTATATGCAGATGTCACTGATGATGTCTTTTTTTTAATGAATGTGTTCAATTTTATTTATATCTTCTCTCACTCTTCCATACAGTTCTTGCATTATCAGAGAAATCGTCAGCCAATTTGGTGGCGTTTAGCAACAACGCTTTACAACTTTCTATTTCCGAGGGAGTTGATTGAACACTGAGGAGGTCAAAGGTCAAGGAATTCATCCTCCATCTCCTGGTCCTGGCGCCTGCCCTCGGATTACTTGTGCCCTTAAGCAGGCCTTTCGAGGTGAACTTGAAAAATGGACAGGGAGTAAAAATGTGTGAGTCGCCGCTGGACGGAGACAGTGTCCACGCCACTGCTCATGAAGAAGCCATCTTTAAAATGGAGCTAGTTTTTTTCTTTTTTTTTTTTTTTAAATCTCTTTTTTGGTGGCTTATTTAATTTTGCCTGTTAGCGAATGCCTTATGATGGATTGAGTTAAGGTGCTTGAGAGACTGTAGTACTTCCGATAAGTTCCAGAAATTAAAACGTGAAGGAGCAGCCTCAGAAAACTCAACAAACTGTTTTTTTATTATTGTTTCTTACTGATTAAATTGCTTTTTTAATTGCTTTTTTTCTGTAATGTTTGTGAGACAGTTTTTGCTGATCTCAGCACAAGTTTTATTGAACAGGTTTTTTTTATGGAAATGTCTTTTAGAACGAAATCATCAATGCACGTTTGTCGCCTTAAAATAAATTTTTGACATCTGAGCCTTTAACCTGAGCCTTTAAGATCCTCAGGGCCAAGAGACATTTTCACTCTCATAATTATCCTGAAGGCTTATGTGCGCTTTCCTCAGACGCTTTGTCTTAGAACTTTTTCTTAGTCTGAGCTCGAGGACTTTTAAATGCGACTTATTTACAACGTTTACATTTTCTTTGTGAAATATAAATGACATTTTAAAAATAAAAAATTATTATGATTTTTAAAACTAGTCCCTAAGTAGTAAACAAAAAGTGTAGTGCAACATATAACAAATTTACTGACCATTTAAGTCATAAATTAAAAAAAAAAACATAAAGGTTAACATTTTTCAGAATCAAATTTTCCTTTTAAAATTTTGGGCAAAACAAAAGAAGAACTCTGTGAACTGATATTGATTATGTTTACATCAGGTTAAAAGTCTAATTTTACTATAAAAGTTTATACGCAATCATTTTTATAAAAAAAGTTATTATTAAAAAATATTTTAAAAAACCCTGTTTTTATATGAAGCTGAAAATCTCTTCAGTTTTCCCCCAAAACACAGAATTCAAATAATACATGTACATTATTATTGTTATTATTATTGTTATTATTATTTATTTTTATTATAAATTTGGAATTAATGCCGTGCTGTAAGAGTAAGTCCAGTCGCATGTCCAATCAACAATTTGAAATGAATTTAAAATGTTTTAATTTCCTCTGATTATCAAATTTCTGCAGTTCCAATGATAAACTTGGTGAAAGTTTGAGGATCTGCATTTGTGTGTAAAAACATTTTCAAACGGGTTATAAAAACTTTTGATAGTTTTTTATTTACTAAAAGATTTAAAAAAGAATATGAAATATAAAAACTGAGAGTATAAAATGAAGAAACTGCGTCTCATATTTAGGTTAAGTTTCTCTAAAAGCATTAATGAAAGAAATTCAGTGTATTTTTTTTACACTTTTCCTAAAACTTTATAAAGGCCCTTATTCATCAAAGCTGCGCTGATTTTAACACTTTTACTCAGATTTTCCATAATTTCTAAAACATTTTACATTTATTTAAATAACATTAAATGGTTTCTTCTTATGTTTTTTCAGTTCAATGAAAACAAGCCCCAAAACGCCTCAACTGAGTCTATTAACCAATGTTATATTTAATTTAACCCAATCTAATCAAAATCTAAACTAGCTAAAGTTCTATACATTGAATTTATTTAAATGACTAAGTTTATTGTTTTTTTAAGCAATACAACATTTACAGGCTGATAATTACACTTGTTTTTAATTTTAAGTTTGATAAATAAGGGCCACTATATTAACTCATTAAAGATTTTTTAAGAATGTGACAAAATAAATGGCCTGTGGGGACCGAAACTTCCTGAAAGATTTTATCAGCGTCCAACGAGTAGGCTTGATTCTATCACATGAACAACTCATTAAATTGGACCTAATATGTGTTTTCTTTTTTCTATTTCTTTCTTTGTTTCTTTTAAAGAATGGTGATTTTTATTAAAATGATGTATGTTGATATAAATGGAGTCCGTAAATAATAATAATGATAATGAATAGTCTATTTATAATAGTCTTTATTTTTTATTTTATACAAGTTTGTATAATTAATGGAATGTGAACAGTTTATCAATTTATTCATAATTCTGATAAATGTTAAGAAAAAGGAAATTGATTTATTCAATCTTTAAATGAATTATTTACTGATAGGATGTGATTTTGCCAATCAGAACAAACAAATATGATCTGATATTTCTATATGATCGATATGTGCCATTAAAATGTTCCTGCGATACATCACAATATTCAATGCACAATATCATCATCATCGGCCTCAAGCTGAGTTTCTGTTTCACCTTCTTTCTCCCACATGTTCACTGCCACTTATGGATTCTACATTTTAGCTATCAAACAAGTTGATCCTTTAATTTATTTATATATTTTATCATACATCTTGGAGGTCTGTGTATGGAGGAAAAACTCATTACTGAAATAGAAACATTTGTACATCGCAGCCACATTGAATTAATTTTACTTCACTCTAGATGTTTGTAAACACTGTTACATGACATAGCCATTGTTTTCATTTTTGATTTTGTTTCACTATTAAACAGTGACTTTTATCTGACAATCAGAATCCCAAACGTGCCTTAGGGCCGAACACAGACCAGCTCCGTTGCTAATCTTTGCTGTCAGTTGTTGATGTCTGCTTTATACACAATCGCCTGTTTGATCGCACTGCTGTGGGGGTGGGGGGTGGGGGTTACAGTCATGACTGATGTGATGCATTTGTCATGTGCCAATGTTATATTTTTATATCACTATACTTGCCTGACATTTTATCACTGTATCATACTTTCATTTAAAAAAAAATTTCATACGTTTTGGTATTTCTGTCTTTTATTAAAAACTGTACGCTTACACGGGCCACTATTCACTTTCCCTACATCATATTACTTCAGCCAATCATGATAAAAGTGATTCTCATCAACAGCTGCAAGGATTACTAAAAAAAAAAAAAAACAACAACAACAACAAAAAAGTCTGCGCTCCAGACACCAGTAGATACTCAGAAAACTGATTCTCAGATTCTGAAGTAAATCCTGAAGATTAAAACATTTACGATTCATCAGTTTCACTCCATGGTGGGAATTTAGCTTTTTGTTTGGAACTATGGCTACATTTTCACCTTTTAATGCCCTTTGAAGTGCACTCTTTTAAAAAAATTGTAGACAGTGTTGTATAAAACCTGTTTTTATTTTCTTCCTAAAATTTGTTCATTTGATGTCTTTTCTTTCTTTTTTTTTAAATGTTTGTAGAACAAATGATTTTTATGGTTATTTATAAGTGGATAAGATGTGCTTTTTTTATAGATTAAATGCTTATATCACAATGCTGTAATTTTTTTTTTTTAAATAAAACCCATAAAAGATGTAAATGGAAAAAAAGTTTGTATTTTGACTACAGCTTTCAACAAAAAAGTTCAAGAAAGAAAAATTTGAACAAATACTATATAAATAATATAATAGTCTAATAATATAATTAAAAAAATATGTGAGTGTGAATATATATGCATACATACACATACATGATCAGTACTTAGATAAAAAAGTTTCTAGAAAAAATCATTTAAAAAAGTATTATTTATTTAAATCACATTATCATCACATAATTGTTTCCCAGAACTTCAAGTAGAAACATTACAGAAAATATTCAGTGATTTTTTGTTATTAAAAACAATCACATTTAATCCAGTTATGTAAATTACTTCACGGCACAAATACTTTTAAAATTGTTTAGATTTCAACAACAAAAACAAAAGCCTCTGTGTTCCTGAGTTATGCAACAAATCTGAGTGCATGATGAAGAGCTGCTTTTAAATATTTCATCAGTTACCATAAACAAATCCTACATCTTTATGAAATTACAATTAAGATCTAAATCTTAATATCTGCTTTACTTCAGTTTTGAATTGAAAATTAACACAGTGTTACATAAACCCAACTGAATTTTGAAATGTTTACTGTTCCTACAGTTCTCAGTCAAAGCACACTGTTTGAGACTTAGATTAGTGCTAAAAGGAATCAGAGGGTTTATACTAAATATCAGGTAAGTGATTAAATAAAAACATGGAGGCGCTCAGAACCCGACAATGTTTATACAGTTACTTAATTCCTCTTTAAGCTTAAAACCATAAAGAAATTTAGTAGGGAAAAAGGTTATTACATTCATTCATTTGCCGAAGTGCTTTATTCCATTAAGGTTGCGGGGAGATTAAAGCCCATCCCAGCTGATTCTGGGTGAAGGTGGGGTACACCCTGAACAGCTTACCAGAACATTGCAGGGCCAACACACACACATTCACAATTAGGGACAATTTAGAACAGCCATTTAGTATAATGTGCATGTCTCTAACATACCCGGAGGAAACCCACGCAAACATGGGGAAAACATGTAAACTCCACAGAGTTTCAGTTCACATGCATGCCATTAAAACTCAAATCATTTCTCTCTCACTCCGCACATCCGCACCACTGTCTGTGTTGCTCTGACAACATACACACCTGACTTCACTGCTCGTGCTAAAATAAAAAATATACAATTTTTCTCATTAGATTGAAATGTTAGTGACAAAATCAGTTAAGTAACAGTTCTGTTCATCAAACTAGTAATTAGGATTGATTGATGAAGAGGTTGAATTGCAGTTATTATGCCTATGTTGATATTCACATCATCTTTTTTTTATTAAAATATTTAAAACTGAACCTTTCTGTCTTATTGTTCACTGCTTTTTTTCCTTTTTCCTCTTTCTCTTACTATTATTATAATTCAGTCTTGCTTTTCATTCTTAATATTCACTTAATTCTCTTCATCTTCTTGTTATTCACTATTTTGAATAATAATATTACTATTCACTCATATATTGTTATAGTTGTATTTAATACCATACTACACTCCTGTTGTTTTTGTTGGGACCGTTGTGTGAAGTGGATGTTTTCTGTTAGTTGTAAATTTTAAATGTCTGTAATACGCCTCACCTGGACTGATTACTCAGCGTGGTGTTTGTTTTTATCATTTGAATGTAGAAATGCTTTGGGCCTCTATGTACTGATATAAAACAATGTTCTAATGTTATTATGTCTTTACAAAATACAATAAATTCATTTTGCTTTTAATGTGATTACTCATTTTTCAGGTCATCCCCCCCCAATTTGGGATTGTTTTCATGACCTGGCTCATCATTCCAAATTAATTGAAGGTGTATGGATTGATACACACCCATAGTGGACCATTTATGTTGTTACAGTCATGTGAAAAAGTAAATAAAGCTCTTTCAGCTCTGTGGTTTTATGTATCAAGACACAATAAAAATCAGCTGGTCCTAAACATATTTTAAAATTGGGTAATGACAACCTCACGTGAAAAACAAACAAATAAACAAACAAACAAACAAACAAAAAAAAACCCTCACAACACATTTCCACTGCGTCATTATTTAACAAAAATTCAGCAAAAGACTCAAGAGTAAAAAACATCCTTAGTGCCACCACAGGAATTAAGAAGGTAATTAGCAGCCATGTATTGCTTAATCTTGGCTTCATTTTTGGTAAATCAATAATGGCACTATGGAATCTATTGTGGATTTTAATACCATTGTGGTTAAATTTACATTGGACAAGATTATCTTTATTGTGTCCTGATTTTTCACATTACTGTATGTGGACTATAAAGTGAACAGGTTCTGTAGTTTGGGACACACCCACAGTGGATTTACAGTAGAGTTTTGTACCTGATTGTACTTAAGTATAATCATTTAAATTATAAATACACATACTGTTTGTGTGTGTGCGTGTGTGTGTGTGTGTTTTACATCCTTGTCGAGGTCCCAACAGCAGCAGAATTTACATGTGATCCATTTGTCTTTTCCTGAAAACCACACACACACATACAGAATAGCTGAAGCATTAAATAAAAACAGCCTCAAGTTTCCACACACACACACACACACACACACACACACATGCGGTGTGCAGCATGTTAAAAGTGTTAATGCAAGAAGTTTCAAATGGATCATTTCCTTTTAACCCTTAAGTTGTAGCTGTAACTGTTAAGTGTGTATGATTGGCTGGAACTCATAGATGATCATCATCTGTCTGTTGAAAAACATCACCTCATTCTGAACACTTTCATTTATATTTACTTAGAAAATTTTGTAATAAAATAAATAACTTGTGATGTTTTATTTATGCTCAGCGGAAGTGTCATCTGTGTGTGACTGGTTGCTAAGTGCCGTGATGCCATGATATCTTTAAACAGGACATGTTCCTCCAGACAAAGGCAAAAAACTGCTTGCATCTTACAAAATAATCAACGTGAACTACAGAAAGAATGGGGTGAAAGGGTAGAGTCATGAAAACAATGTTACAGTTACCACACCAGTGTGAATCCTTTTACATCACGTCCCTGAGGGTTTTATTCGACTTACCCCACAATATTTCGCCAGTAGGTACAAACTTTTCAACCACTACAGAACACATTGTACACTTTATCCGTTTATTGCTACACCAAACTGCTCTGATCACCAGAAGCATCTCAGTGGCTACTATGGAAATGATAACTTAATAGAATGAACACATTAATATAACCCTACGATTTGCAGATGAAATATGGTCGCAGAAGAATAAACACTTTCCAACCAATCAGAATCCAGAAAGTGCAGAAGTACAGATGTCAGTCAGTGTATAATTAAAATATATAGCTGTAAAGTATAATGTGCATCATAGAGCACAAGTGATTTCAGGTATACACACATTCATCATAAGCTCTGATGAATATGAAATGTGTGTAAACACATCCTGTTGGAGATGATCAATCCGACAGCATGAGGACATGATGCTGCTAACATGTGATAGCGTGATGGAGTGCCAGCATGATTTAGCATACCTGCAATGCGTGTGCTGAGAGCTGATTGATTTATCAGAAGTTAATCGGAGTCGTGGCACCGTAATCCAGCACAACTGCAGCCTGGGGAGGGGGGAGTGGAGGGGGGTATGATAGAGTGCAGGTGGACAGGTAAATGGGAGGGTCTGAGGGGTGAAGGGGAGTGAGCAAGGTAAAGAGGTGAAATGCACATGAAGCATTACACATTAATGCAGAGTGGAGCTGCATGATAAGTGAAGCTTGCGTGAAACTAACATTCAGAGAAGAAGTCTGACTTCTGTAAGCAGGAAGTGTGATAAAGAGTGACGAGAGGAAGCAGGACGTGAGTTCACACACACTCACACACACACACACACACACACACACACACACACACACACACACACAAAGCAAGGCTGCTAGTAGCAGGAATGATTAGTAAAGGATAAAAACAGACAGACGGCACCAACACAACTAAGACCCCACTATGTATGTTGGGTCGTTATTTGCATGCTGTTGCTTGTGATGTGTTGTGATGCGTGTGGTGCATAGTGTTACTGTAATGTGGTGTTGTGTACTCTTTGTGTTGTGTTGTTTACTTACAGACGTCTTGGCTAGCTGATCAGCCTTCTGCCTGCGCAACTCTGACTTAATAAATCCTATTAAAAAAAACAAAAAGGTAAGGAATAAAACAATGGAATAAAAACTGGGGATGAGAGATGAGGAGAGGATTCCCGAAGAGAAAAAAAAGAAAATAGCAAATACTCAAAACTCGTGAGTATGAAAAGTTTACACAACCTGGTTAAAAAATGTTTTGAAAGAACGTCGCTAACCTTCTTACTGTCTGTCTAGCAAGGAATTATTAGTGGCTGCACACGAGGTCAGTTCTGGCCTGTTACAGTGGAATAATTGTACATAAATGAAATCATTCTTTTAGAAGAATTTAATATCAAACTATTTTGAAAAATGGTCTTTACTTTAAGTTTCTAATTTCTGATTTATGGCCTACAATGTTTTGTTGTTTGGCACATAAATGACTGCAACTTCCTACATGGAACGGGGGATTCTGGGAAGGAGGGCCCTGATCCAGCTCCTATAACGCTGCAGGTTTTTATGATAACCTTTTCCACTTTCATGTCAAACAGTGTGTGCATGTGAGAGAAAAAGATAGAAAGAGAGAGAGAGAAAGAGAGAGAGAGAGAGAGAGAGAGAGAGACACATACACACACACACACACACACAGAGGGAGAGAGAGAAATAAAGCTGTACCGGTGATGATGGTCCCGATGATCAAGAACGCACAAAGGAACAGATTTCCAGCCAGCGTGCCAAAAATGTTCATGATCTTCCCCTGACAGATGGTGAAAATAATCCCAAACACCTGTTCACACACAAATCCTAACTGGAGCATTTATTTGTATTTATTTATTTATTTTAATAAATGGTATTATAAGCATAAACATTCTGAGTATAAAATGCGACCAAACTGATCCCAGGCATGCACACATGCACGCACCTGAGCTGAGCAGTTGAGTAAGCCTGAGGACGTCCCCTCAGATTCAGGATATGTAAGTTCTACTCCAAACTCAAAACCCAGAGGTAGATAGCCCGTCATGAAGAATCTGAACACACACACACACACACACACACACACACACACACACACACACACACACACCAATAAGAAAACCAACAAATAACTCAATGGATGACATATAATATTTATATTTAAAATAAATTTGTACAAAAATAATAAGTATGGCTTAAAATATAGTCTGTTAAACATGACATAATAATGCAAACAGAGAAAAAAATAAATCAATAAACCAAGAAAAACTTATATGACACAAAAACTGGGATGGCCTGGGTGGGCGGAATGGGGGGGAGGTACAGTTGGGAAGTGTATGGGTTTGGGGGATTGGTACTGTTTGTACTTTATTTATTGTGGAATTCATGTGATATTTTTACGACATGTCCAGAACGTACAGGACGCATCTCTCATATAAACTCAGCTGGGATCAGCTCCAGCTCACCTGTTTATGAACTATTTAAAAAAAGACATATTTAAAAAAAAACAAGATCACAACAAGGACGGCACGGTGGCGTAGTGGTTAGCATATCCGCCTCACAGCAAGAAGGTCCTGGGTTCGATTCCCAGCTTAGGCGTTTCTGTGTGGAATTCGCATGTTCTCCCTGTGCTTGCGTGGGTTTCCTCCGGGTACTCCGGTTTCCTCCCACAGTCCAAAAACATGCACA
>JAOUQZ010000024.1:522779-547315 GCA_028564935.1 Neosilurus hyrtlii
ACAAATAGAGAAATAAAATATATATATATATATATATATATATATATATATATATATATATATATATATATATAAACATATTCAGTACAGCAATCTCACAATAAAGAGCGACTATACATATAAAAATTGTTTATACATTAATTATTACAGTTAAACAAGTAACAATATTATCTGCCCAAAGAATCCTTGATGTACTTGACAAAAAGTTGTCTGTATGGTTTTAATTATACCAATATATGTTAAATAAATAAATAAACAAATAATACAAAAGTTTTATTTAATGCAACTGATTTTGAAATAATAAATACTGTACTGCAATATACTCAAACTTAACTAAAGAATTTGCACAAGCCATAAAAAGGCACCTTTGATTTTTGTGCAAGGATAAAGTTTAATGTCCAATATAAATTTTCAGTGAAGAGAAGGAAAAATACATTGTTACATGCACTACCTGAGACAAGGATTTTACCCTCCTTTGTTTAACCAATCTAGAGCACTTTATTATTAAACCCCTAATTAAAAAACAAGTTTTTGTTTCTCAGCATGTCCACCTCACAGCAAGAGGGCCTGGGTTCACTTCCCAGGCTCAGGCATTTCAGTGTGGAGTTTGCATGTTCTCCCCGTGCTTGCATGTTTTCCCTCCAGGTACTCCCTTTTCACAGTCCAAAAACCATTAGGCACACTAGGCTAATTGCCTGTTCCAAATCGCCCACAGGTGAATGTAAGTTTAAATGGTGTATGTGTGTTGGCCCTGCAGTGGTCTGGGGAGCTGTTCAAGGTGTACCTTGCCTTTGCCTCAAGATGGCTGAGATGGGTGCCAGACTCCCTGCGACCCTAATTAGGATTAATGAATTAATTAATAATTTTGTTCTGTAAAAACCAAATAATTCTGCCATAGTTAGAACACTAAACAACACTGGGCCTCATTAATGAATTTCTTGTTCAGTTTTTTTGTTAATTTGCTCTTCTGAAAATTTCTTAAGGAAAGTCTCCATCGCTTTGGCTGCCACCAAAGACCTGGCAGGCCCAAGCGTGTAGTTAGGGTCTGCTGGGAACGTTTGGTGGAGTCTCCTGTCAGACTTTAACTCCCACCTCTACAACCACATCCCAAAGGAAGCAGGGGAGATGGAATCCAAATGGGCCATGTTTCGTGCTCCCATTATTGAGGCAGCAGCCCATATCTGTGGCCGGAAGGTCATCGGTGCCTGTCGTGGCGGTAACCCCGGAACCTGGTTGTGGACACCTGTGGAAAGGGTGGCTGTCGAGCTAAAGAAGGAGGTCTATCAGCCCTTTTTGGCCGATGCAAAATCTCGGGTGTGGGAGGGCCTGGAAAGTGACTATCAGTTGCCCTCGAAAAGGTTCTGGGCCACCATCTGACACCTCAGGAGGGGAAACAGTTCTTCACAAACACTGTTTACGATGGAAGTTTGGAGCTGCTCACCTCGATTGGGGATGTTATTGAGAGGTGGAAGGAATAGGACCTTCAAGGACCTCCTCAATCCCACCAACACGCCCTCTGTGGAGGAGGAAGACCCTGGGGGTTCGGGTGGGGGTCCGCCCATCGCTGGGGCTGAGGTCGCTGAGGTAGTCAAAAAGCTCCTCGGTGGTCGCGCTTCGGGGGTGGATGAGATCCGCCCTGAATATCTCAGAGCTCTGGGTGTTGTAGGACTATCTTGGTCCTCTCTGCAACAAAGCATGGTCATTGGGGGCTGTACCTCTGGATTGGCAAACAGGGTGGTAGTTCATCTTTTTAAAAAGGGGGACAAGAGGGTGTGTTACAACTATTGTGGAATCACACTCCTCAGCCTACCTGGAAAAGTCTAGTCAGGAGTACTGGAGAGAAGGAACCGACCGATAGCTGAACCTTGGATTCAGGAGGAACAATGTGGTTTTTGTCCTGCCGCAGCACTCTCAGCCAGCTCTACACACAGTACAGAATCCTGGAGGGGGCATGGGTGTTTGCCCAATCTGTCCACATGTGCTTTGTGGATCTAAAGAAGGTTTTCGACCATGTCCCTCAGGCTATCTTGTGGCGTGTGCTCCGGGAATATGGGGTACTGGACCCGTTGCTACGGGCCATTAGAACTCTGTACCCCTGGAGCCAGAGTTTGGCCGGCATTGGTAATGACGGGTCGAATTTGTTTTCTGTGAGGTTTGGGGTCTGCCAAGGCTGTCCTTTGTCACCAGTTCTGTTCATAATTTTTATGGACAGAATTTCTAGGCGCAGCTGAGGTGTTGAGGGGTTCTGGTTTGGTGGCCATAGAATCCCATCTCTGCTTTTTGCAGATGATGTTTTCCTTTTGGCTCCATCAAGCTGGGACCCTCAGCTCTCATGGAGCAATTCGCAGCTGAGTGCGAAGCGGCCCGGATGAGAATCGGCACCTCCAAGTCAGAGGCCATGGTTCTCAGCCGGAAAAGGGAGGAATCCGGGTCGGGAATGAGGTCCTGCCCCAAGTGGAGGAGTTCAAGTATCTCGTTCACGTTCAATTATCTCTAGTACACGAGTGAGGGAAGGATGGAATGGGAGATCGACAGGCAGATCGGTGTAGCCTCTGATGTAAAGCGGTGCTTGTCCGTCGTGGTGAAGAGGGAGCTGAGCTGAAAAGCAAAGCTCTCAATTTACCAGTCAATCTACATTCCAACCCTCACTGATGGTCACGAGCTTTGGGTAGTGACCGAAAGAAGAGCTTCCTTCACAGGGTGGTGGGGCTCTCCCTTAGAGATAGGGTGAGAAGCTCAGCCATCTGGGAGGAGCTCAGAGTAGAACCGCTGCTCCTCCGCGTTGAGAGGAGCCAGTTGAGGTGGTTCAGGCATCTGATTAGAATGCCTCCTGAACGCCTCCCTGGTGTAGTGTTTCAGGCATGTCCAACCAGGAAGAGACCCCGGGGTCAACCCACAGCATGCTGTGTCCCCCCGGAAGATCTGGAGGAAGTGGCTAGGGAGAGGGATGTCTGAACCTCACTGCTTAGTCTACTGCCCCCGCAATCCGACCCCGGATCAAGCGGAAGATGATGAACCATAATCCTAATCCTAGTGGATGGGCAAATGCAAAGTAAAGTCAAATTTGATGAACATCAGCTAGTCAAATACTGTGCTTATTTAACTATTTGTTACTCATACTCAACTACTTATGTTAACTATTACATTTCTTTAACAGTTTCTGACATTAACCCTTCTAATAACATTTGTGTACCTTGCTAGACCACATGGTTTAGAATATCCAAATGAGTTAAATAAATATGCCTTTTTAAATTTAGTTTTATTTTTTTATCTTTACTGGCAAAGTGATACAATAGGTCGATCCTCCCAATTTCAAAGACAGAATTTCAGAAAAACAAAGTCAATACGGTTTGGACTGTAGAGGACTTGAGTCGGGTCATATTCTCTAATGAGATTAGTTTTCAGCTTTTCCCATCACCTTGTCATCTAATAGATAGATGGAGAGCTAGAGAGGCCTACAAGCCACAGTGTCTTGCAACTGTTGTAAAATTTGAAAGAGAATGGGTGATGATCTTGGTGTGCTTCAGAAAAGCTGGAATTAGACATTTTTTTGTCGTGAAGGACACATGAATTAAGCCATGTACATGAGCATCCTGCAAGAATACATGCTTCCTTCTGCTCTGACTCTGGTTAAATTTTCCAGCAGGACAATGCTTCATGCACATAGCCAAGTCAATCACTGTGTAGATGGAATACAACAATTTTATACCCTGACATGGCCAGCCCAGTCTCCAGACCTGAAGACATTTGAAAAACTTTGGAATGTGATTGAGTGTAAAATGGACAGTCACAAGCCATCAAATTAAGCTAAGCTGTCACCCAAGGGCAACAGGAAAGGTTGGTGGAGACCATGCCAAGACGCATTAAAACTGTAATTAAATGTGGTTAATAAATTTGGTTATTCCACCAAATTTTAAACAATAGTATTGTGTTGTTAAAAATTAAACATTATTTAGGGTCTAAAAACATCTTTTTTTTTAAAACAGTGTTCTACACGAACAATAATTTAACATAGAATTTAGGGGAAATTAGGTAATTAGGTTTTATTCTACACGCTATTGCTGCTTATTCTTTGGTCCATTACTGGGATTAATAGATCATAGATAAAAATTCAATAAACTCCAGTCATTCATTCTTGTGCTTTCAAGCAGCATATACTTTTATGTCAGAAGAATTTGGAGCAAATATTTTCAGTGTTACTATTAAATACAGTGTTTTCCTGAACCAGGGGTAGAAAAGGCCATAAATGATAGGATTTACAGTTGAATTAATGTAACCTAACCAGACAAATATATCAAAAAGCACTAGAGGGGTAGAAAAGTTAATATAAGGATCAAGGAGAGAGTTAATGTAAAATGGCATCCAGCATAAATTAAATGCACCTACAACGATACCAAGAGTTTTTGCTGCTTTGTTCTCTTTGTTTGCTTTTTGTAAGAAATTGGTTGCATATTTTTTGCCTTGTTTCACAGCATCACATTTTCTTGCATGTTTTTTTGAAATGAGAAATATTTTAAAATATAGACAGATCATAACAGAACAAGGAAATATAAAACATATACATGTATCCAAAACAGACCACAGTGCATTAAACAAAATGTTGCAATATCCCAGACAATATGTAGATGCAACATATTCATCTAAATTTTCCAAATTTGCTTTTGAAAAGAGAAGACCAAATGAATACACTGCAGCTGCAATCCAACTTATAGTTACCATCAGCCATGCAACAGGTACTGTTACTCTTGCTGGATACTGAAGTGGAGAGGTCACAGCTTCATATCGATCTACAGCTATACAAATCAAGTGAAAGACTGATGCAGTTGTGAGAAAAACATCAAAAGTAGAATGCCAAAGACAGAATCCTTCACCGAAATACCAGCAGCCATCTACAGACCTGATCATGCTGAATGGCATGATAATTACTCCCACGATCAAGTCTGCCAGTGCCAGAGACATCACCAAAATGTTTGTAGGTGTGTGAAGCTGTTTGAAATGAGCTATAGAGATGATAACAACACAATTTCCTAGAATGGTAATAGTAATTGCTAATAACAAGAATGTGTAAATTGCTGTTTGAGCTGCTATGTGATAAGAAGTCTTCAGACAAGACACGTTTGAATCTGTAAAACAGCGCTCTTTCAAATCTCCATCTAATAAAGATGGATTCAGTACTTCTGGCATTCTTTGACCTGATGAAATCAAAACAGTTTACAAACAAACAACTACAACGACAAACAGATTTGTTGACATCACAATTCTGTTCAGAATGATTCTTACTATAAATAATATCCGAGTTTTATTTACTTTCTGGCTGAGACTAGGTACCACCTGGGACACAGTAGACCAATCGAAAAAGTTCCGCCTTCAGTGCCCCATGTGGGACTACTTTTGCATTTGTTCAATGCTAATTCTTCTGCTCCTTTTTCATTGTTATTAAACATAGATAAGACTTGAGTGAAAATACATTTAAATTAACATTTTAAAGCCCAGGGTGACACAGTGGCGTAGTGGTTAGCACTACAACAAGAAGGCCTGCGTTTCTGTGTGGAGTTTGCATGTTCTCCCCTTGCTTGCGTGGGTTTCCTCCAAGTACTTCAGTTTCCTCCCACAGTCCAAAAGCATGCACAGTTCCAAATCACCTCTAGGTGTGAGAGTGAGTGTGAATGGTTACATACAGTGGTGTGAAAAAGTGTTTGCCCCTTTCTTTTTTTTTTGCGTGTTTGTTTCAGATCATCAAACAAATTTAAATATTAGTCAAAGACTTAGTTTTTAGCTTTTCCCATCACCTTGTCATCTAATAGATAGATGGAGAGCTAGAGAGGCCTACAAGCCACAGTGCCTTTCAACTGTTGTAAAATTTGGACTTGGTGTGATTCAGAAAAGATGGAATTAGACAATTTTTTGTCGTGAAGGACACATGAATTAAGTCAAGTACATGAGTATCCTCGAAGAATACATGCTTCCTTTTGCTCTGACTCTGGTTATATTTTCCAGCAGGACAATGCTTCATGCACATAGCCAAGTCAATCACTGTGTGGATGGAATACAACAATTTTATACCTTGACATGGCCAGCCCATTCTCCAGACCTGAAGACATATTTTCACCAAATATTGATTTCCAAAGTTCAAACAATATTATTGTGTTTTTAAAATTTAAACATCCTTTAGGTGCTAAACATATCTTTTTTTTAACAGTTTACTGCACTAACAATAATTTAACATAGAATTTTAGGGAAATTTGGTAAGTAGTTTAGTTGCTGCTTTCATAAAGATAAACATAAAATTCAATAAACTCCAGTCATTCCTTCTTGTGCCTTCAAGTTGCATATACTTTTATGTCAGAACAATTTGGAGCAAATATTTTCAGTGTTGTTATTAAATACAGTGTTTTCCTGAACCAGATGAAAATCCCTTCAGGATTTTTTGGTAGACAGCAGAATTCATGGTTCAGCAAGTCTTCCAGGTCCTGAAGCAGCAAAACAGCCCCAGACCACCCTACCACCACCATATTTTACTGCTGGTAGGATGTTTTTTCTGAAATGTGGTGTTACTTTTACACCAGATTTAATGGGGCACACACCTTCCAAGAAGTTAAACTTTTGTCTGACCATTCCACAGAGTATTTTTCCAAAAGTCTTTGGGATCATCATGATGTTTTCTGGGAAAATTGAGACGAGCCTTAATGTTATTTTAGCTCAGCAGTGGTTTTCGTCTTAGAACTCTGCCATGCAGGCCGTTTTTGCCCAGAATTTTTCCTATGGTGGAGTCATGAACACTGACCTTAACTGAGGCGATTGAGGCCCAGAGTTCTTTGATTGTTGTTTTAGGGTCTTTTGTGACCTCTTGGATGAGTCATCGCTGCTCTCTTGGGGTAATTTTGGTCAGCTTGCCACTCCTGGGAAGGTTCACCACTGTTCCATGTTTTCGCCATTTGTGGACAATGGCTCTCACTGTGGTTTGCTGGAGTCCCAACACTTTAAAAATAGTTTTATTACCTTTTCCAGACTGATAGATTTCAATTACTTTTTTTCCCATTTGTTCCTGAATTTCTTGGGATCTCAGCATGATAGCTTTTGAGGGTCTTTTGGTCTACTTCACTTATTTAAATGATTTCTTGATTAAGAACAGGTGTGGCAATAATCAAGCCTGCGTGTGGCTAGTAAAATTGAACTCTGGTGTGATAAAGCACAGATAAGTTATGTTTTAACAATGGGAAGCAATCACTTTTTCACACAGATCTATATAGGTTTGGATTTTTTTCTCCCTTAATAATAAAAACCTTTATTTAAAAACTGCATTTTATGTTTACTTATGTTGTCTTTGACTAATATTTATATTTGTTCGATGATCTGAAACATTTAAGTGTGAGAAACATGCAAAAAAAGAAAAGAAATATGGAAGAGTGCAAACACTTTTTTACACCACTATATGTGTTGGCCTTGCAATAGCCTGGCGAGCTGTTTAGGATGTACTCCACCTTCGCCCTGAGTTGGCTGATGAAGTCAACAGCCTCCCTAATTGGGATTAAGCAGCTTAGAAAATAAATGAGAAATTTTATAGCCCAGATATTGCATCACTTCAGAACACTTCAG
Organism: Neosilurus hyrtlii; assembly: GCA_028564935.1. Taxonomy (NCBI): domain Eukaryota; kingdom Metazoa; phylum Chordata; class Actinopteri; order Siluriformes; family Plotosidae; genus Neosilurus; species Neosilurus hyrtlii. Next base: position 530,376 of record JAOUQZ010000024.1, read on the forward strand.
AATCAATAACTGTCACTTTAAACCCACTCATTCAAATTGAGTCGAACCCATGGCTATATTTAAACAATAAATTTAATCATAAATTTAGTTTTTCCAGTATACCTAGATTATTTTAAACTTATTGCTTCATTACTTTCAACTCAGATTTAAATCATATTTAGAAACTGGCAGCAGAGGTGACTTTTTTGACCAATTACAATGCTTAATAGTGATTTTAAATGTAACAAACTTTAGTGTATGGCAGTGTATCTCTATTCTGTGAGCAATATTTGCAAAATGCACAAGTTTGTCACTGTTTTCCTAGTAAATACCATTAATTTAGGAACATTATCATCTTAAGATTTTAATAAAGATAATTTTTCAGATTGAAAAATGTTCAAGTATTATTCACATTAATTATGTTTTCTAATTCTTTTCTTTGCTTTTTTTTATTTTATTTTTTTGCTTTCAAGCAGCATATACTTTTATGTCAGAAGAATTTGGAGCAAATATTTTTAGTGTAACCATTAGATACATTGTTTTTCTGAACCATGGATAGAAAAGACCATATATGATGGGATTTAAAGTTGAATTAATGTAACCAATCCACCCAAAAATATCAAAAAGAACCTCATGATTGGAAACCTTAATGTAAGGTTCAAGGAGAGAGTTGATGTAAAATGGCATCCAGCATAAATTAAATGCACCTACAACAATTCCAAGAGTTTTTGCTGCTTTGTTGTCATGTTTACCTCTTTTTGAAAGCTTGGTTATGTCACTTTTGCCTTGCCTTACCCCATCAAATTTTCTTGCATGTTTTTTTGAAATGAGAAATATTTTAGCATATAGACAAATCATTACAGAACAAGGAAATATGAAACATATACATGTATCCAAAACAGACCATAGTGCATTGAAAAAAATGCTGCAATATCCCAGACAAGACATAGATGCAATATATTCATCTAAGTTTTCCAAATTTGCTTTTGAAAAGAAAAGACCAAATGAATACCCTGCAGCTGCAATCCAGCTTATAGTTACCATCAGCCATGCAACAGGCACTGTTACTCTTGTCGGGTATTGAAGTGGATGACTCACAGCCTCATATCGATCTACAGCTATACAAATCAAGTGAAAGACTGATGCAGTTGAAAGGAAAACATCAACACTAGAATGCCAAAGGCAAAATTCTTCACCAAAATACCAGCAGCCATCTACAGACCTGATCATGCTGAATGGCATGATAATTACTCCCAGAATAAAATCTGTCAGTGCCAGAGACATCACCAAAATATTTGTAGGTGTGTGAAGTTGTTTGAAATGAGCTATAGAGATGATGACCACAAAATTCCCTAAAATGGTAATAGTTGTTGCTACCAGCAGAAAAAAATATATAAATGTTTGAGTTGCTATGTGGTAAGAAGACTTCAAACAAGAAACATTTGAGTTAGGATAACAGTACTCTTTCAAAGCTGCTTCATCTAATACAAACAAATTCAGATTTTCTGGCATCCTTTGATTTAAAGATGTCGGGGGAGAGAAAAGAAACAGATCTGTGCTTCTAGAAAATAAAACCTTTTACAACAGATATCAGAGTTATATTTATATCACTTGCTGAGAATAGTGACCACCTGGGAGAGAGTAGTCCAATAGAAAGAGTCCCACTTTCACTGTGCAGTAGGGGCTTAACATTATGCATCAACTGACATGAAAATACACCAATTTATTTGTTTATTTATTTATTTGTTTATAATCAAAATAGATTATATGTGGGTGCAATATTCTTTAAAAATGAAGTTTAACATTTTTCATGTTTGCTTATGCAGGATTTTTTACAATTATGGAATGCATCCTTAGAATGCAAATTAAAACTATAAAAATATATAAATCTAATAAATTTTGTCTGAAAGTGAGGTATGATGTGGCAGTCGAAGCAATTTATTAGAGTTTTATTTTTAACAAAAGTGTTACACAAAGTTACACCCTATAAAGAAAGTAATTATACTGTAATCATTAGATTAGTCTGGTTAACCCCAGCTTCCAACAAAGGTAATATGAATCTCAGCACATAAGTGAAATAAACATATTTCCATGTTACATTCCCACCACTTCCTTTTAAAACCTCAATAGTCCGAAGCATTCATGGATTACAATCATAGTAAAAATGGACTCAGAGCACCAGCTCGCAGTTGAAGCACGTCTGTTCTTTCATTCTCAAGCTGAGTGGTTACACCTGATGCTCACCTTATGCACTTGTTAGTTGCAAAGCAATCACTCAGCACATTAAAGTATGTCAATGCAAAGCTTTATCATTATTCTGTGTGATTACTGTATTTGATCTACAGTAGTGCCCTGTGATGATTATACACCACCACTTTTGTCTAAAAGGGCTCCTAATAAAAAGAAGCAAAAATTACTTCTCTTTAATTTGTTGGTGAAAATGTATTGAACAATGCTATTGCTGGCAATGAGAACAAAAAATCATTTTGACAAGTATATTGATATAAAAGCATGGCTAATAAACAAAAACACTGAAAATACCAATTTTTCTGAAAAATTGAAAGGTGTTGCAAATAATTTTTTTTTTTACTTTTGCATAGCATAAATGGACTTCAAACCATATGGAATGGTTTAGCCAGGGCTGTAGTGGGGCATACACGTATATGCCATATACTCACTTATTTTAGAAAGCATGTAGCGTGCATGCACTTATTTTGCCTGGTGTGATCGTTTGTCAGCATGTATTTTAAATCAAAGTGAAAGAATTTTTGAGACCCATGCCACAACTCTCAGAGTCTGCGTGATGTCAGCGTGACGTCTGAGTCATGTGGTGACCTTGGCGCCATGTTAAAACCGGTTAAAACATTGCTTTCCCTGCAATGTAAAATATTGATTTGTCCCTGTTCTTCCGCATCATTTTTTTTGTGAGAGTACGAGTCAATTTTTACTCAGCACGATCTAAATGTCGACCAATATCAGGATGGCTTGGTTCCTAAAGCTTTGGGGCAATTAAAGTGAAATTATCACTGGTAGGATTGGACGTTTGCCCTACCAGCCGACCGGTGGACCAACAACCCCCTAGTGTGGAGTACCTGGGTATTTACCACTATCTAATTCGATTTCCCAGTGAGCATTTTTAAATGTATAATATTTAAGAATGTGTACATATTGAATATTTATGTGTAAATGCTGTAACTATTTATTGTTAGTTTGTGTTTGTCTACATGCATGTGTACATATTTTCTGCACCAGTGCCTTCGAGTTTAAACTGCAGAGTGTTATACATAATTTATATTCAATGACAATTTCATCTTTTGCTCTTACACATATATGACAGCAGCTATAATGTAGGCTAAAGTTGGTGTACATTTTCTACACTATATATGACGTGTTACGTGCTACAAATGGTCACTAAATAACACCTACAGCACTAAAATTCTTTTCATGTGGCTCATTTCAATCTCAAGGCAGGGTACTTAGGACACAAGAAAACACTGTACCGTCCTATTGACCAAGGTGGTCTAATGGCCCTTGGTGGTTTAAAGGCTAGATATTTGCAGGATGTTCATAGGCGGTGAATGGCATGCCGTCAAAAGTGCCATTCCAGGTTCTTCTTTGAACCAAGATACCATTTGAAAGAATTGGGATGGATTTTGTCAGGCCATTAAATATGCCTGCAAGTGGATATTGCTTTGCAATAACCATAGTGGATTGCACAATATGATATCCAGAAGCAGTTCTACTTTACAAAATTTCTGCATGTATTGACTCAACAGAACTCTTCAGTGTTATCTCCAATATAGGTATTTTAAGGGAAATTCTCACGTATGAAGGATTTATGTTCATTTCCCAAACACTACACAAGCTCTACAAATTATTGGGGATTTAAATAATCTGGATCAGCATATAACATTCTCAAATGAATGTAAGTGGTTTAATCTGACACACAAAATGATGATTTGTAATTTCATTTATGATGATGCATTTAATTGGGATAAATGGTTAGAGCCCTTATTATTTGCCATTTGGGAGGCTTTGTGAGCCTTCATGGGGTTTTCCTCTTTAAATAATTATATGGCCAGAAGTTGTGTGGCATGCTGGTTGTCATCAAAAATAACTGACAGAAGGAATCTTCAGAAAGCACTAACAAAACACCCCAGCAACTCCCCACTATCAATCACTAAACACAAGAGAATTTGCTAGGCACAAAAATGTCAAGTACGGCTATAATAAGGGTTCTTGTTTAAGGGAAAATTTGCAGTGTAAGATAAAGTACTTTTTTACTGCACACTTTGCGCTCTAAAAATACAAAGGGACAAAGGCTCTTTGAGATTATATGGTGAGTGGGGGATGCTGACTATGAGTTTAAGCACAACGATAAAGGCACACGATATACCCCCTCTGATTTTGAACTCAGTTTGAGGTACAGAACAACAAAACAGCAAGGAAGACCATCCCTCCTCCTAATGACCAGGTGCTCTGTCTCACCACAGCTGACATAAGGCACATCAAGTCACAGATACCATCCTCACTGGACACCTTGCAGTTTGCGTATCGTCCTAACCGCTCTACGGACAATGCCATCACAATCCTCCAATGGCCCTCTACTTTCACACAATGACATGTCTGAACATGTCCCCAAAACCAATGTCAGCAGAATCTAAGGGGCAGCATGCCACAACCCTTTCCAGGCATACTGTGGAGAGGATGCTTCTTCAGTATGAACCAAAGTTTGCTCTTCCCTCTCCCTATAATGGGTACAATTTCCTGCCAGATGGATTCCTGCTCCAGCTTGATGTTTACCAACATGGTGAACCCCAAGCCCCTGGAGCACTTTTGAGTTCTCTGCATGGTGCACTGGCTTGCATGATGACTATGACAATCCATCCTCTGCACCCATGAGTAAAGCTGTCACAGAGCTTTCCCACCTCAGAGCACTACAAGAAGGCTAAAGAGGCAGCTTTTAACACTGAGCACTATGAGGAGACTAATGAGGCAGCCTCCAGCCCAGAGCACCACATTGAGGCTAATAAGGCAACCTCCAACCAAGAGCACTATGAGGAGCCAAGTAAGGCAATCTCTCATCCAGAGCACTACAGGAACACTAATGAGGTAGTCTCCACCACAGAGCACTTGAAGGAAACCACCACCTGAACAGGGCGGCCTCTACCCAGCATTCTTGTCAGATGCAGATGGGATGGCCTTCACCCCAGCGTTCTTATCAAAGGCTTACAGGGCGGCCTTCACCACAGTGTTCTCATCAGAGGCTGACAGGATGGCCTCCACTCTAGCGTTCTCATCAGAGGCCAACAGGGTCATCCCAGCACCCTTAGAACTCTCCTCCTCTCTCCTCTCAACTTCCTCTGTATTCTGTGTAGCCAAGCTTTACCCAACACCAGCACACAAGCCTCGTTTGCACTGCTTCCAGATTTACAAGGTGGAAAAGCTACAGTGCACTTACAGCTTGCCCCAGGAGAGCAGAGTAGAAGTGCATTAGATTGTAATTCATCAAGTGGCTGATGTTGAAGATTATATGAATGTGCCCAAGCACAACTTGGTAGGAATAAATAAACCTAGTCTGCTTTAGTTATTAATTTGTATTAGGATACACCTGTCTGGGTTACTATAATAAAGTTCATCATATTTTGCATCTCTGCATCAATTGGTGTGACACAGTGCTTACATTTTTATAGTATTTTAAATAAAAATGTAGGGTAATAAAATACTCATTATGAATCGATCAATACAGACCTGTCAAGTTTATGCCTAATAGTAAAAAATTAGAGAGTATAACCTTTTTATAACTGATAATTGCATTACAAACTATGTTGTAGATAATTATGTGCAAACACATGCAAGTATACACTCAGCCCTATATAACTGATAAATTGTTTTACCTATGCTTAATTAAATGTTTAAAACAAATGCTATAGAGACCACTGATCTCTCTTGGTTAATGATTGAGAACCTGGCCCATAGAAGTGTCAAAAGCACAACAGGTGAAGTGTTAATAGTGCAAGAACTTTACATTCATTTTAATTTCACACATAAGCATAGACTCAGTGCACAAAATATTTTGTTGTTGGATTTCTAGCAAAACACTTTTTTAGTATTTAAAAGGAAAGCCAGCATAATCTGGAAAAAAATAATTGCATAAAAACAGTCATCCTTTCATAAAATATCTAAAGGTAGTTTTCAAAAACTAATATAAATGATCTAACATTATTCCTTGCCCGGTTTTGAAGTGTGCATGAGTGTTCAACCCCACCCAACGTGTTGACTTCACTTCTGGGAAAAAACGACTGTTAACCCTCGCAGTTTAGCAGCCACTAGTAATTCATGGAATAAAATGAGTAGTTTTGTGCTTTTTATGGTAATTTAAGTTAAAATAAGCTTAAATGTATTAAATACGCACAAATTATGCTGTAACGATGATCACTACTGGTACTCTTTAAGCATTCTTTTGTATCATAAAGGGAGACCAATAAGGAAGGTAAATTAACAGGCCTTTATGCATTCTTTGAGCATATTCTGTAAGATTCTTCTTTTCTTTTTTCTTCTAGAAATTTTATTATTGCATAATCAGCATATGAGGTGGATCAAATAATTATTTATTACAAGGAAAAATCTTCACAGTATAATATCTATTACTGAAAAAGACCTGCTTACCATGCTTTCTAAAAAATAAAATAGCTTTAAAAATTGTTTGAAACTTTCAAACAGATTTCACTATTTTGTTTTTTTTTTTGTTTGTTTGTTTTGTTTTTGTAAATATGCATAAAAAAAAAATTATGCTGCAAAAACCCTCATGTCAGATGAGTGAGGGGCAAATATTTTTAGTGTTACAATATGAAACAGTGTTTTCCTAAACCATGGATAAAAAAGTCCATATATAATAGGGTTTACAGTCGAATTAATGTAACCCAACCAGACAAACACATCAAAAAGTACGAATGGAGTAGCAAAGTTAATATAAGGATCTAGTAGTGATGAGACAAAAAATGGCATCCAGCACAAAATGAAGGCTCCTACAACAATACCAAGAGTTTTTGCTGCTTTGTTCTCATGTTTTACTCTTTGAGAAAACTTGGTGAAATTCGTATCATTTCTGCCCTGCTTCACTGCCTCCATTTTCCTTGCATGTTTTTTTGAAATAAAAAATATTTGTGCATAAAGACAAAACATAACAGAGCATGGTATAAAGAAACATATAGAGGCATCTAGTACTGCCCATAACGCATTAAACAGAAGGCCACAATATCCCAGGCAACTTATAGATGCAATATATTCATCTAAGTTTTCCACATTTGCTTTTGAACATAGTAGACCATAAGAAAACATTGCAGCTGCAGTCCAGCTTATAGCTACCATAATCCATGCAACAGATATAGTTACTCTTGTAGGGTACTGAAGTGGATAGCACACAGCTTCATACCGATCAGTAGCAATAGAAATCAGGTGAAAGATTGATGCAGTTGTAAGGAACATGTCAAAACTAGAGTGTAAGAAACAGAATTCTTCACCATAGTACCAACAGCCATCCACAGATCTGATCATGCTGAACGGCATAACTGTGATTCCCACAAGTAGATCCGCCAGAGCCAAAGACATCATCAAAATGTTTGTTGGTGTGTGAAGTTGCTTAAAATGAGCTATAGAAATAACGACAACAGAGTTACCTAGAATAGTAATAGTCATTGCAAAAACCAGCAATAAATATAACACCATTTTCGTTGCTATGTTGTAAGAGGTTTTCACACAAGAGACATTTGAGTCAGGAAAACAGTACATTTTCAAATATGTTTCCTCTGGTAAAGATAAATTTAAAACTCCCATCATCCTTTACAATGAATCTGGTAAAAGCATCTGGGAAAAATGTGGACCTGTAGTCTAAATACAATCATGCAAGAAATGTTACTCTCCTCCCTACAGATGTGCTGAAAGTTATATTTGCTTCACAGACCAACTGGGAGATAGCAGTCCAATAGGATAAATAATAAAGAGATTTTTATGGTCAACTGTTGCATGAACAATGAAAATCAGTTTAGCAGCTCGCTGTTTAGCAGAAATTATAAAAAAGTACACAAAAGACAACTAAGGTAACTACACTATATACCTACATAAACATATACACATACCTATATGTACACATAGACACATAAACGTACACATAACCTGTTTATTCAAACACATATACATCTATCCACATTATTTACACATTTAGAGACATACACAAAAGGGTGCATGATATGTTAAAGGTGCATGGTATACACAGGGTTAGAGGTAGAGCTTTTTAATCATAAGGTGTATGATGCTAAAATGTTATGTAATGTTCCAGACCTGCTTTAAACATGAGTATTGCACTTAAACATGAATATTGCACTTCTTGAGTATGTTTGTTTTTGTTTTTGTTTTTAGTGTCCAGTACCTTTTTCCAGAGGGGAAAGGGGAGAAAAGGGGGTGTCCAGGGTGTGTGTGGTCCCTGATAATTCCACTGGCTCTCCTTCAAAGGATCAGGCCCAGGTTGCCCATCTTCTGAACCAGTTTATGCGATAGAACTTCATTCAAAGTGGAGCTGAAGTCTACAAACAGCATCCTCACATAGGAGTTGCTGCAGTCCAAGTGCGTGAGGGCTGTGTGGAAGGCTGTATTGATGGCATCCTCTGTTGACCGGTTTGCTCTGTATGCAAACTAATGTGGATCAAGGTCAGCAGGGATGGCAGCCGTGAGACGAGTCTCTCGAAATATTTGGTGATCATGGGGATTAGGGCAACTGAGTGATAGTCATTCAGTCAGCTCACTGTGCTATTCTTTGGCACAGGAATGATGGGTGGCTGTCTTGAGGCAGGTGGGAACATACATTGCAGTAGCAAGAGGTTAAAGATGGTGGTAAAAAAAGTTGATGTGTTCATGTTTTAAGTACCCTTCCTGTTTCTCCATCGGAAACAGTAGCTTTTCTCACATTCATTCTGTGGAGAGTGGCTCTGATCTGGTGCTGCTGCAGCTGGATGGGGTCATCGCCCATCTCTGAAAGAGCAGGGCAGGGCCTCTCTGTTGTGTTGGTTAAAACGAGCAAAGAACTGGTTCAGGGTGTCCCGTAGGGTACTGTCCATGAAGTCTGCTGATGTGTGCATGTCCTATTAGCCAGTGAGTTTCCTGATCCCCTTCCACATATTCCTGCTGGTGTTATCGTTGAAGTGCTCCTTGATGAGTTGTTTATATTTGCGCTTGGCTTTTTTGATGCCTCCTCGCAGGGCCTGGCGTGCCTCTATGTAAGCTTCCTGGTCTCCTGACTTGAAAACATCATCCCCAGGATGCACACCTCCCTGTTGAACCATGGTTTCTGGTTTGGAAACACTTTCACAGTCCTTGTTGTGGTCACATTCTCAGTGCAGTAATTTATAAAGGAGGCTGAGCTCTGAGAGCACAGCTTATGTGTGACCCTCCAGGTCTGTCTCCTCTGCAAATATTCCCCAGTCTGTAAAGTCAAAACAATTCTGTAGAGCTGCAGTGGCTTCCCCTGTCCACACCTGATAAGCAGGAATCAGGAACAGAAATAGATGATCTGTGCCGCTAGCTGTTTGTTAATGGAGTGTTGTAGCAGCTCCATGGCTAGCTTAGCACTAGCCTGGGGAAGCACATAAACTGCAGTTATAACTAAAGATGTAAACTCTCTCGGCACATAGAATGGTCTACACGGTACCATCAGATATTCTATGTCCGGACAGCAGTGAATATGTTTTGATTATGGTGTTGGAGCACCAGCTGTTGTTAATGCAAACAAACAGGCCTCCTCCACATTTCTTACCGATCATGCTGGTTCTGTCTGCTCTGAAGGTAGCATGGCCCGCTAGCTCAATTGCTGCGTCCACGGTGAAAGTGTCCAACCGAGTATCAGAAATTAGCATTGCACAATAATCCATGCAGCATGAATTAAAGCGCAGTAGTAACTCATCCATCTTGTTGTTGAGTGACTGGGAGTTGGTCAGAAATAGGCTCGGAATGGTTAGTTTGTTGGGCTTAGCATTTAGCTTAGCCCTTTAAATAAACAAACAAACAAACAAACAAACAAACAAATAAATAAATAAATATAAATATAAATTTTGAAAATGATGGCTGGAAGTTGTCTTACATAAAATGTGTATGCAAACATCACTATGAATGTATGCAGTGTGTATTTTGCAAGAAAGAAAATACATATCCAACAAGCATTTTCACACTAAGATGAGAAGCTGTGCTTTTCAGACACAGTCTGTTAATCCCATTCAGTAGAAGTCAGACAATGAATGGGATTAACAGACACAGTCTGTTAATCCCATTCATTGTCTGACTTCTACTGAATGTCTGTGTCAATATGCCTTACCTGTAGTTATTATCCTAAGCTTTTAACAATCATTATTTGTGTGTATATGTGTTGGGCTAAATAGAATAGTTTTTAAAATTTATAGAATTTGTGAGGGAGATGCCTTTTATTAATTAAAAAATATATATTTACTTGTAAAACCACAGACTGTATCACACAGTAGTTTTTTCTTCAATATTTTCATCCGAGACGTAACTAATTAACGATTCAGGTGAGAGCATACAAGTAAATTAATGGGTGATACATTTTTGTATATAAATGAAATGTTTTCACAAAGCATACAGTTTCATATCAGAAGAATGAGAACCAAATATTTTTAGTGTAACAATGAGATATAAAAAGGTAAAAAAGGCCATATATAATAGGGTTTAAGGTTGAATTAATGTAACCCAACCAGACAAACACGTCAAATAAAACTGAAGGGGTGGCAAAGTTAATAAAGGGCTCAAGTAGAGAAGTAAGAAAATATGGCATCCAGCACAACATAAAGCCCCCTACAACAATCCCAAGAGTTCTGGCGGCTTTGTTTTCTTGTTTTACTTTTTGTGAAATCTTCATTAGATTCATATCATTTTTGCCTTGCTTCAGACCTTGAATTTTTCTTGCATGCTTCTTGGAAATAAAAAATATTTTAGCATACAGACAACACATAAAACAACATGGTAAAAAGAAACATATACATGCATCCAGTGCTGCCCATAGTGCATTGAATAAAAGGCCGCAGTATCCAAGGCAACTTACCGATGCAATATATTCATCTAAGTTTTCCACATTTGTTTTTGAACACAGGAGTGTGTAAGAATATACAACAGATCCAATCCAACTCATAACTGCCATAAACCATGCAACAGGAATAGTCACTCTTGTAGTGTATTGAAGTGGATAGCACACAGCATGATATCTATCAATTGCAATAGAAACCAGGTGAAAGATTGATGTACCAGTAAGATACATGTCAAAACTAGAGTGTAAGAAACAGAAGTCTTCACCATAATACCAGCAGCCATCCACAGACCTGATCATGCTGAGTGGCATGACTGTAAGTCCTACAAGCAGATCTGCTAGTGCGAGAGACATCACCAAAATGTTTGTTGGTGAGTGAAGTTGCTTAAAATGAGCTATGGATATGATGACCACAGCATTCCCTAAAATAGTAATGGTCATTGCGAATACCAGTATAAAATATAACATCGTTTTCGTTGTCATGTGATAAGAAGCTTTCAAACAAGAGATATTAGAATCAGGAAAACAGTAGTCCTCTCGGAGTGCTGCTTCTGATAAAGATACATTTCGAGCATCTGGCATCATTAAAGATATATTTGTTGAAAGCATCCAGTAAAAAAAATTTTGACCCTCTTTGATGTGCAGTCTCAGGTATGTATAAAATTTAATAAGGTCCTCAAAGTTATATGCAATTCACAGTCAGTGAAAAAGGCCACATGAGAGATGATAGTCCAATAGGAGCAAAGGCACTTTCACGTCTGAATAAAGTCGAAATTAAAAATTTCAACCTCCATAGATTGTCTGAAATATGAAAAACAATAGTCAAGGTACAGATGTTTATTACTCTTACTAGCTAAGTCTAACAGTGTATGCAGTGACTAGTTTAATGATGTTGATATAATAGCTACAGCAGGTCTACACTGTAGCATGACTACAAGATCTTAATACGCATATAAGCCTGATAAGCATGATCACTTAGGAAAATAAGGAACACCAATATTCTTACTCATTCATGAAATTATCTAATCAGCTTATTAAATCGCGGTAGTACAATGCATAAAATCATTGCCACATGGGCAATCAGCTTCATTCACATTAACACATTGGAACAGTAAAGAAATATGATCTCAATCATTTTGACCATGGTGGTAAACCATGCTAGTGCAAGACATTCTATTTCTGTTAAACAAGAAGAACAGAAAGCTGAGGCTGCAGCGGACTTTTTCTCAGCAAAATTGGACAGTTTAACACTGTAAAAAATGTAAAATATTAAATAAATAATACAACTTTTCACCTATGAAACACTGAATGGCTTCGTGCCACTTTATCTTAGCGGACTTCTTGTGGTTTATGATCCAGCATGACTAATTAGATCAAAAGTTGCAGGCTACTTCCTCATACCATGAATAATGAAGACTACTGCGGTGAGCAGAACTTTCTTATACAAAGCCCCACAGTGTCAACGTTTTGTAACTAGATTGAAAACGTTTTGCTAAACTAAAGTGTTTGATCAAGCATTGTGTTAATAGTATTGATTAGGTAAAGAAGCAGATTTGGGCGTTCTCAGGCTTAAAGGGTTCTGATAAACCGGGATGTTTGACTGCTGTCACTCCCTCACTTTCACATGCGTTATGAGCATAAATAACCATCTCTCTCTCACCCCCCACCACTCTCTCTTTCTTTGTTGAAGTACACATGTTACTTCTGAGATACCAGTGATCCTGAACCTTCTGTTCTCTGAATCCTCTGATCTGTCTTGATATTCTACTACAGGTTGGAGTTCTTAACTTAGAAGCCCCTCACTCCTGATGATCCACATTGACATTTCACTGCTGGTGGTATAAACTCTTTTACTAAAATGATTTAGGACTATAATTAGCATTACAGTTATATGATGACTAAATAAACTCCATGTAAAACTACAGTAGAGTTCCTGCTACATGGTTTGTATTTTCATCTGGTTTCACGAAAATGAGGATGGGTTTCCCCTTTGAGACTGGTTCCTTTGTTTCTTCCTCGTGTTGACTGAGAGAGTTTTTTCTTGCCACCATCGCCACAGGCTTGCTCATTATGGATGTATAGGGTTTATACAGGACAGGCTGGTTTTGGTGGTGTTGGTGGTGTAATGGTATAGGGAATGTATTCTGGCACACTTTGGACTTGTTAATATCAATCAATCAATCGTTGCTTGAATGCCACAGCTTACTTAAGTACTGTTTTACATTTTATGTAATAAAGCTACACAAAATAGTCCGGACTGGTGAATAAAAAAAAATAAAAATTAATTAAAGGGCTGTGCATGCATATATACTCACCCATTTTGCTATGAATCCCCTAAATAGGTAGGGTAGTGGTGGCTTAGTGGTTAATGGGTTACTGATCCGAAGGTCAGCAGTTCCATCCCCATTATCACCTCTGTTGGTCCCTTGAGCAAGACTCTTATTGCTCAGTTGTATAAAAATGATAATCGTAAGTCGCTCTGGATAAGGGAATCTTCCAAATGCTATAAAATGTAAATAATAACTTAACATAACTGGTTAAAATAAGGTTCACCTGTGTGCAATAGAAGTGTCACATCATCTGAGTATATATTCAAGATTCAAGAGCCTTTATTGTCATTATGTTCACACATAACGAAATTTTGTATGAGACTCTCAGATTTAAAAAGGTACAATCACGGCAATAAACTGCAATTTACACTGTCAAGAGCAGGATATAAACACAAGTCAATTATATACACAAACTTTTAAATAGTTATATGAACTTTTGAATAGAAATGTAAACTCTAAACACTTGTGAATTAAAACTGAGTACTGGGATATACAGTATGTACATTGAAGGCACTATGAGATGCAATAGATAAGTAGCAGCAGATTGGATATCAGTTTGAATGTAAATAAAGTAAGGTGCGGGACTGCATGACAGCACAGAGTTTGTGGATTCAGACTGTACTTTATATTGTAGTGCTGTAGAAATTCTTGTGCAGCTGAGAGGAGAGTTTGGTATGTTTTAATTTCCTGAGGAAGAAAAAACATTGTTGGGCCTTCTTTGCCAGGTGTGAGATGTTGACAGACCATGACAGTTAAGATGAAATGTGGATGTCCAGGAACTTAATACTGTCCACACTATCCACCACCTCCCCATGAATGCAAAGAGGAGCATGCTCTGTCTTCCTGGTCCTCCTGTAGTCCACTTTGACATCCTTGGTCTTGCTGGTGTTGAGATTGTTGGTTGTTTCAATAAACAGCTTATCAGGTGTTGTGTCTCCTCTTTGTAGTGGGTCTCATCGCCATCTGATATGAGACCAACCTCAGTGGAGTGATACGCAAACTTCACAAGCGTGTTTGTGGAGTGGATAGCTGAACAGTCGTTTGTGAAAAGGCTGAAGAGCACCAGGCTGAGCAGACAGCCCTGCAGTGTTCCAGTGTTCAGGATCAGGGTAGAAGATGTAGAGTTCCCCATCCTTACTTCCTGGGGTCGGTTGGTGAGAAAGTCTGATCCAGGAACACAGTGAAGCTAACAATCCTAGGTTGTAGAGCTTCAGTACAAGCTCATCCAAGAGAACAGTGTTGAAAACTGAGCTGAAGTCCACGAATAGCATTCTAACATAAGTGTTAGGGTGCTCCAGGTGGGTCATGGCTGTGTGGAGTGCTAGCGAGACAGGGACCTTAGCGAGCTGCAGGGACAGGTTGAAAATGTCCAGGAAAACTCCTGCCAGCTGGTCAGCACATGATTTCAGGGTCCAGCCCAACACCTTATATGGTCCTGAAACCCTGTTGATGTTAATCTTCATCAGAGTAGAACACATCCACAACTGCAGGACGAGGGGCTGCTGCTCCTCTGGCAGGGGAAAATGTAGTCTACCTGCTGCACAATGAGTTGAAGCTTGCAAAGAAGCTGTTCAGGCAAAGTAGGGTAATAGCTGATCTGCGGGTTGTTGTGCTTGTAGTCCGTGATGGTCCTTATACCTCTCCACATGTTGCAGGGGTTGTTGTAGAAGTGCTCCTCAATGCACTGTTAGTTTTCCCAGCTGAATGGCCTTTTTCATTTCTTTAACGGGCCATACTGTAAGCCAGCCTGTCTCCTGACTTGGAGGCTGCGTCTCAGGCTTTAAGCAGGGGCCATACTGTGCCGACCATCCAAGCCTTAGTTGTAGAGAAGTTGTATTAAAAAAAGGATCCAAAAACCTCGAAAATTCCATGGAGCACCATTAAATCAATCATCAAAAATTGGAATAAATATGACACCACAAAAGACTTGCCTAGAGAGGACCATCCACCAAAACTCACAGACCAGGCAAGTAGGGTGTCAGAGAGGCAAAAAAAGAGATTAAAGATAACCCTGAAGGGGATGGAAAGCTTGACATCAAAGACTATATCTGTTCATACTCCACAAAGCTGGTCTTATGTAAGAGTGGCCAGACAAATAAAACATAGCATACAAAAGAAAAAAGGAAAAGCATTCAAAGTTTGGCAAAAAAAAGCATGAAGGATACTTCTGAAACATAACAGTATGGGGAGGGGTTTTATTTAATTTTTATTTTTTGGCACACTTTGGGCTTGTTAATATCAATATCAATCAATCATTGTTTGAATGCCACAGCCTATTTGATTATTGTTGCTGACGATGTGCATTCCTTCAAGGTCGCAGTTTGGATCCCTTCATGGCTATTTCATGGTAAATGTGCACCATTTCATAAACCAAACATCAGCTCAAACTTGTTTCATCAATATCATTGTTTTTTAATAGAGGGTGGAATGGTGGCATAGTGGTAAGCACATCTGTCTCACAACAGAAAATTCCAGGGTTTGAGTCCCAGGCTCAGTGAGGGTGTTTCTGTGTGGAGTATGCATGTTTTCCCAGTGTTTGTGCAGGTTTCCTCCAGGTTCCAAAACTAACTAGGTTTGAATCTAAATGGTTGTGTGTGGTGAGCTGTTCAGGGTCATCCTTTCTTAACACAGAATCAGCTGAGATAAGTTCCACACTTCCCACGACCCTAGTGGATAAAGCAAATTACTGAATAAATGTTCTTCATTGGTCCTCCCAATCACTGGATCTTAATCAGTTAGAATTTCCAGTGGTCGAAATGATAGACCCTCATAATTTGTCACAGATATTTTAATTTAGTGCATGCTACAGGAAAGAAGATTTCATGGTTTATTTTTCCATTTTAAAGTGTCATAATTATGATGCTGCTGCTCGAGTGCTCCTGACAAATTGTGAGAGTCTGTCATTATGATTTAGGCATTATCCACTTGGAATAATGACTTATAATCCTGAGATAGCAGACCAATCATATTGGTAAAGAGGATTATTTTTCAGTCTGTTCATATTATGTTATTATTATTGCAGTACATCTGTGGTTGAATAAATAGAATTTTGTCATATTCAATCAAATATTCTTGATTATTAGTAGATTACTATATTCATCCATTCATTTTCTGAACCGCTTATTCCTAATTAGGGTCGCGGGGAGGCTGGCGCCCATCTCAGCCGACTCTGGGCGATTACTACAGTAATACTAATTTATTGCACACTGCATAACAACTCACCGTAACAGCTATAGGAATTCTGACAAGAATTAAGAAATATCATTCTAGATAGTAACTAAACATACCAGTAGTGTAAATAATAAAAGGTAGACATTTTTTCTAATGACACTTAGGTGCAATAAAACAAAGTTAAATCCAATACTGTCCCACACAATGAATGCATAATACTTATGTATTTAAATACAAATTATTACAAATAAGGCTGTAAAGCTGAGGTTAACCATGAAGTGTTTGTTAGCCACTTCATTCATATATATATATATATATATATATATATATATATATATATATATGTGTGTGTGTGTGTGTGTGTGTGTGTGTGT
>JAOUQZ010000024.1:561603-590684 GCA_028564935.1 Neosilurus hyrtlii
GTCACAAAGCAGCTTTACATAGTAAATTAAATTAAGGAGGAATCTAAACTCTCTACAACCCCTACACATCCCTAATGAGCAAGCCCGCGGCGACACACAGAGAGACCTGGGGAGTTTCAGACGTACAGAAACTGGGTTAATTATTTTGGACACTGGAAACTTGTACAGGGGCAGTGGTGGACTGGTAGTAAGGTGCTGGATTATTCACCTCTCTTGGGGGGAAGCGCCTGACCTGGTGCGTGAGGTTGATGAATACACCATGTTTGCACATAAGGGTGTCCATAAGTGCCCGTGGCACCAGAACACCCTAGGCTGCAGTTTGATGATCATCTTTGTAGATGTGCCATCGGACTTGCGGCTGCATGGTCTGGACACTCAGGTGAAGAGAGGAGCTGAGCTGTCAACTGATCACCACCTGGTGTTGAGCTGGCTTAGATGGCAGGGGAGGCTGCCCTCCAGACCTGGGAGACCCATGCGTGTATTTAGGATCTTCTGGGAACGTATGGCGGCGTCTCCTGTCAAAAGGGCCTTCAACTCCCACCTCCGGCAGAGCTACCACAACATCCCAATGGAGGCCGATCCAGGTGGTGGACACCTGCAGTGAGGGGGGCTGTCAAGCTAAAGAAGGAGGCCTATCAGGTCCTTTTGGCCTGTGGGACTACCGATTCAGGAGGAACAATGTGGTTTTCGTCCCGGCTGCAGCCCCCTGGAGGGGGCATAGGAGTTTGCCCAACCATTCCACATGTGTTTTGTGGACTTGGAGAAGGCTTTTGGCCATGTCCCTCCGGCTATCTTGTGGGGTTGGTAACATGTTGAATTCGTTTCATTAGAGATAGGGTGAGAAGTTCTGTCATCTGGAAGGAACTCAGAGTAGAACCACTGCTCCTTTGTGTTGAGAGGAGCCAGTTGAGGTGGCTCGGGCATCTGATTAGAATGCCTGCCAAACGCCTCCCTGGTGTGGTGTTTCGGGCATATCCAACTGGGAAGAGACACCGGGGCCCCGAAAGAAGTGGAAGAAGATGAATAAATGAATTAATTTTAATAACAGATACTGATACTTACTTGTGTGTGTATGTGTGTGTGTGTGTTTAATTTACAGTATTGAAAATTACAACCACCAAATGTTTATCAAATAAATGTTTTATAGTATTTTATAGTTAGCCTGCTTAACAGGTTGACTGGGATTAATACAAAAAACAATGTCCGAGGGGGTCCATGAAAGTTTTTTTTTTAGCTGAAACAGTCCCTGGACACAAAAACTTTAAGTGCCCCATAACATAAAACACCTGAGTTGAAGTCCTGGGCTCTGGATTTCTGTGTGGAGTTTGAATGTTCTCCCCATGTTTGTATAGGTTTCCTCTGGGTGTTCTGGTTTCCTCTTTCACATTAGGCTAATTGCCTGTACTAAATTGCCACTAGGTGTGAGTGTAAAATGCTTGTCTTAGTGTTAGCTGAGATAGGCTCTAGCCATCCCGCAACCCTAATAGGATTAAGCAGCATGGCAAATATTTAGAAGTGAGAGATAACATAACAGCACTACTGTTCAGTTAATATTGTTTTAAGACACTAAAGTGCTTAGGGGCATGGGAGAATTTGGTTTTGTGAATCCAAACATAAAAATGTTGTCTGCTCTATAGCTCAATATGGATTTGGTTTATTACTGCACATCACTGGGTGGTGCGGTGGAATAGTGTTAACATGGCCATCTCACAGCAAGGTCTTGGGTTCCATTCCCCGGCTTGGCAAGTAGGGGCATTTTGTGTTTGCATGTTCTCTCCATGCATGCGTCGGTTTACTCTGAGTACTTTAGTTTCCTCCCACTGTCCAGGGACTTGCACATGAGGCTAATTGGCTGTTCCAAGTTACTGCTGGATGAAAAAAATAGAGCACAGATTTCAGTAATTACAATGTGATTAGTCAATGATCTGCTCAAACTCATTTGAATCTGTATGTAAAAACAGCATTGCTTCATCACAAATGGCATCATCCCAAATGATCTGATGCAACAGAGTTGTCAACTGTTCACCAGTTCAAAAAACCTGAAAATTACTTAAAAACTAAACTTTACAAAATGCAATTAAAATGAATCATATCCAAGCATTAATGGAACAATGTGTAGTGTCCCGAATAAAATATGGTATTTAATGCCATATACGAAATGGCTCAACATATATATGGCCTCATTTCAGTGCCAATTAAAATAATTCATGGCAACTATAAGGCAATTTAGTATAAATTTCAAATAATGTATTATGTAATATCCCTAAACATGCTACACTCACATCCACAGTCTATAAATGCACTTCTATGTTAATCTGTTTTATCTATTATATTGCTGATCATATCATTTTTATTTGGCACCAACACTCAAGTTACAAAAATGGTACCTTTGGATGCATGGCAAGTCATTTTGCAAGATAAACTGGAAATGGGAGGTGTAGCCATGCAGGCTGAAATGAGATTAGCATTTTTTCCCGATATTCTCTGTTCTCAGACCTCAAATAACAATAACCCTGCTATCACTAACTATAAAAAGGAAACAACCTAATTGCTTGAAACAATCATGTATTTGGTGGTTTTTGGGCCCCAAAACTTTCACACTTAATGGGCCCAGCATACTTTAAAACCTCAAGTATGAAAATGGCAAAAGAGTATCAAGCCGTCTGAAGTTGCTTGTTGAGACTTTGAGGATTTAGGCTGCTCATTTTGTCAAGAGTGGGCTGCATTGCTGTCAGCGTGTTTCTGCCCTGTGATGGCCTGGAAAGCTGGCCAGGGTGTACTCTGCACTAGCCAAGAGTCGGCTGAGATGGGCACCAGCCTCCCCTGTGATGCTAATTAGGATTAAGCAGTTCAGAAAATGAATGAATGAATTCATGGGTTTAGGTTGTCACCTTTTACTCACTCACTCGATTGCCAAACCTCTTTATCCTATTAGGGTCATAGAGAGCCAACACCATGCAAAGGTGGTGTAGGCCCTGAACAGCTTGCCAGACCCTCGCAAGCACGGAGAGAACATGCAAACTCCACACAAAAATGGCCGAGCACGAGGCTCGAATCCAGGATCTTCTTGCTTTGAGGCAGATGTTGAAACCGTGCTTCCCTTACCACTTTTAAGTGTTGCTCATACTTTTGACAGTTTATTGCTTTTATTCACCATCTTATTGACATTGTGTTTGTTTTATTAATGGAAAATAATCAGAAATCATGGTCATTCAAAAAAATTACAAAAATATTGAACCTTTGATGAATACTTTTGAAATCTGGTTATTAACATGTATTGCATAGTACAAACTATGAGGTGTATAACGATTTTTCACTTGTTTTGTAAGTGTAATTTGTTGCTTATATTTGGAAACATTAATTGATTAATACAGTACAATAGCCACATTATACTTTACTTGACTTAGTGAGTTTACACCAAAATATATCATGCAGTAATGCGTCCAGTAAAGACCATCCCCTTCCAAAGTTCATGGATCAGGCCTAGATTTAAGTATTCAACACAATTTTGTGTAACATACCTATACAGACTGTGAGAAATGAATTTGGCCCATTTGCCCTTAACCCATCTTTACCCACCAGTAGTGAGGAGCACACATGACCACAGGAACAGTGGGCAGCAAACCTGCACCAAAGGGGTAATTGGGGGATAAATGTCTTGCCCGTGGCCACATCAGCAGTGGATTTTTTCACAACCATCATGTAAATTAAAAGTTCAAATGTTTTTTTTTTTTTTATCAATTCCTAAGTTATGATTTCATTACTGTTGTAGAACACCTACGAAGTCTTTTTGTATTTAAGATAATTTTAGCACAATTGCTTTCTCTTTGGTATCGACTCTGAAGTTTTTCAGAAGTTTTTAATAAAAGACTCATAAATTTGGGCATTATAATGTTTATCAGATGTGCCTATAGCTTCACTGTGGGCCTTCAGAAAGCTCAGTCCTGGCTTAGTCCTAAGTGTAGGACTGAGTGTTCTGTGAACAGTCACTGAATGGCTTGCCTTAATATAACGTCATACAGTGTGGTTCAAATATCCCTTCGTCCATTATCTAAACTGGTAGTCCATCACATTCACACCTGTGTGTTATTAAGATTAACCACTTACCGAATCTACAAGTGTCATTCCATGTCAAATAAACACATTTTTGTGAAACTTCCCAGGAGACCTCCTCTCCTTTTGCTGAAAAAAAATTTTAATGTACGCCTCTATATCTTTACCCACTATACATCTTATGTGAGGCTATATGTAAAAAAAAAAATGTAAAAACCTTAATGATCCTAAACTCCTAGCCACATGATCAAATTGGGGAATTTTGCCCCCATGGTGGGAAGGACATGCCAAATTTTCAAATGCCTATGTTTCCTAAACTACGAAGAATTGAAAGCCAATCTTTAGCATAGTGGTTAGAAACATATATAGCTACATGAAAAAAAAATCAGCTAATTCTGAGGGGTTGACCTGGGGACCCTTTGTTGAGTTGACACAGAATGACCCACATGTCTTTGCGACCCACACAAGCACGACACCTCTGCACAGACAGGCCTTGGTGGGCCTCCAGGATTAAACACAGAACCCTTTTTGTTGTGAGATGGCAATGCTAAATTCAAAAATAAATTTGCAATCAAAAATACATCTTCTTTGGGCGAATTTGGGCGAAAGGCAGGATACACCCTGATCAGCTTGGCAGTCCATTACAGAGCCAACGCAGACACAAAGAACAATTCGCCTTCACACCTAGGGGCAATTTGGAATAGCCAGTTGGCTTAATGTGCATGTTTTTGAACTGTGGGTTGAAACATGCCATCTCCATACAGAAATGCCCTCTCCAACCATTTGGCTCAAACCCAGGACCAGGATGCCACTGTGCACCCCCTTCAAAGAATATGAAACATTTCGGCATTGCTGCTGAGCATCTATTTGGTTATTCAAAGATACAATTAGCACAGCAATAAAATTCTGTTTAAAATAGTGCAGTAATAGACTCATGAATTAGTATTATAATAAATTTGGGATGCAATACAAGCCCAAAGATCCACCTTTCGTTATATCATTTACCTTCAGTGTGTTTCTTTGTTTAATGATATTGTTAAGTACAAAAAATATTCAGAAATCAAAATATTGTTTAAAACTTTGTAAAGTATACTTTTTGAAATCTAGCAAATCTAACATGAGTTGCATCATGAAAGGACAACAATGAGGTAATGTTTGTCATCTGGGATAATGCATAAGAGACCCGTTATCACCTTTTTCATTTAATGATTGCGAGTCTCTCCCAGGCATTTGACTAATCAAAGGTGTTAAAGAAAAAACATCTTAATGACTTCACACTCTCGTCTAATTCTGGTAATCTAAAAATATTATATTATTATTGCACCATCCTGTTTATCCTTCATGGTTCCCTTATGACTATCTTTGTGTATTATTGCATAGGTTACAGATGGCTGTACCATATATTATGATTTATTCATTCATATTTTATAATTTAAAATAAAGTTAAACTCATTTGGAGTTTTATTATTACAAAGATTGATTAATTTTAGGTTTTAGAACCTTCAAACAATGAAGCTTTATCATTTAATGTATTTGGTACAAGATGGGGGCAGTGGTGGCCTGGTGGTAGATTGTTGGCCTACTTATCTGAAGGTCAGGGGTTCAAGCCCCACTATCACCAAGTTACTGCTGTTACTGCTGTCCACCCAGTGCAGCTAGCTGGGGTATCAAAGGCCAGCCATGTCCCTTACTGTCTGTAGTGTAAATGCAAAAAGAACCATTGCTCTCATGTAAAAGAACCATTGGTGTCATTCATAAAGAGCAGGCTGCATTGCCGTCAGCGTGTTTCTGCCCTGCCATGGCCTTGTGAGCTGACCAGGGTGTACTCTGCCCTTGCCCAGAGTCGGCTGAGATGGACACCAGCCTCCAGCGACTAAGTAGTGTTAAGCAGTTCAGAAAGGGCTGGGCGAGGACAGAGTACACCCTGAACAGCTTGCCAGACCATCGCAGGGCAGAAACACGCTGACGGCTATGCAGCCTCCTCGTGACAAAAATCAGCAGTGGTTCTTTTACATGCCTCTCACCACAGACAGTGAGAGACATGGCCAGCATTTGATAACCCAGTTAGCTTCACTGGGGGGACAGCAGTGACATCCTGTTTATATTGGGCCTTGGGTTCAGTAATGCAGCGCCCTACCAATGGGCCACCACTGCCACAGAGGAACATGATGCTTTTTGTTCACATTTTATTATGCTTCTTTCAGTGTATCATTATTATAAATAAAGCATTCTTTACACACATCATAGTCATTAGCTATGTTAGTATTGGTTTACTGGTTTACTGGTATACTCATCCATTATGAGTAGTTAGTATATATTATATTAGTATTGTTCACAAAACTTTATAAGTTTTGATCTTTTTTTCTATTTGAATTTCCACTCAATGCAGCAGTCATTGGTAAAATATATTAAAACTAAATGACAGATATTTATTTGTCTTCAATGTGTCTCTGTGCAAATAAAGTTTCATAAATATTGGTATTTCCTAATCCAAATGAGTTACATACAGTGCCAGTGTCATCACTTCATCAAGTTCTGGTAGGATTGAAAATAATCACTTGGTTGTCCTTATCAGTAAATTATCCCGTTTAATAAATGTTTTTAAAATAAGAGAAATTAGCAAACAGCACTAAACTCTGGCCACTGCAAATGGGACTGATAGTGAGTATGGAATATTTTGGCCTACAGACTTACATTTTCAGAAAGAATGTAGTTTGTGTAAACTGTTTCTTACTTTCACATACACCACTTTTAACTGTTAAACTGAAAAACTAAAAGAGCTTTGTGAATAACAGAAATGTTTATTATGCTAATTAGTGTTATTCGTCCTTAAAGAAAAATTACAATAATGCTGTGAAGTGAGGCTTTCAGCAACTCTGTAGCAGAGGGGCCAGCTTCTGACATATGGGTAATTTATAGAAAGATATATCAAGAAGTTTGACAAATGAGTGAGATTTTTTTTCTCTGGATATTGGCATTGGGTGAGTTGGAGCTAGAATAAATGTGAATAACCACAGAACTGTGGTGCGGGCCCCGCTAGTCCTTTTTATAGAGTTACCATAAAGCATCTGAGATGAGGGTTCGGTCAGACAAGTAGTTCATTTTAGAGACATTTTGGGCAAAGCTGATAACCATGTTGTGTTGCTAGGACATTCAGTGACTGGTTGCAGAGGTGTAGATCTATAGCAACTTCATCACATCTGTACTTCTCTATGGATCAGAATTCTGGAATGTTGTGAAAATGGACATGGACAAGATTGCTTTTCGCAATGGCTTCCTGTGAAAGATATGTCATGTCCAACGGTCTCAGAAAGTCTCAAATGAAGACCTCTTCAATATAACTGGTTGCAACAATGTTGTACATGAAATAAAGCATTATCAGCAGATGTGGTTTGAGCATGTACTGAGAACAGAACAGGAATGTATAGCAATTACTGCACTGTAGTGGAACCAGAACCACCTGGTGCAGAACAGTCCAGACTGAGTTGAAAGAGTTTGCACTGAATGCCATTGTAACGTTGAGGCCTTACTTCCTTCTGGAGGAGAAGGTAAGTGAGAGAGAGTGAGAGAGCCATAGCAAACTAAGACCAGTACGTTAGGATCAGTGAGAATAAGGCCACAACTTGAAAGTACCCTACAGGTAAGTTTTGCACAACCGTTCACACTCACACCTAAGGGTGATTTGAAACAGCCAATTAGCCTACTGTGCATGTTTTTGGACTGTGGAAGGAAACCGGAGTACCCAGAGAAAACCCACGCAAGCATTGGGAGAACATGCAAACTCCACGCAGAAACGCCCGAGCTGGGAATTGAACCCAGGCCTTCTTGCTGTGAGGTGGACCTGCTAACCACTACGCTACAGTGCTACCATCCATCAATTAATCAATAATTTATTCATTCATTCATTTACTTATCCACTTAATCCTAATTAGGGTTGTGGGGAGGCTGGCACCCATCTCACCCGACTCTGGGCAAGGGTGGGGTACACCCTGGTCAGCTCGGCAGGCCATTGCAGGGCAGAAAAATGCTGACGGCAATCCAATGGCCTACTCTTTACAAATGACAGCAATAGTTTTATTACATGCCTATCACTACAGATATTGAAAGTCATGGTTGGACTTTGATAACCCAGTTAACTGCACTCTATCGACCTCTGATGGGGTATAAGAGTACATAGTATAAACTATTAAAAAATATAAAAACATACAACACTGTCATCTGGCACCAAGACATTCACAGCAGTTCTGAGTTCTGTTAGTTGCAAGGTGTGGCCTTTATGAATTGAACTTGTTTTTCTAGTGCAAACCACAGATCGGTAAATTTTAAGGCCAAGTCAATGTATTGAATTCTGTGAATTATTCCTGAATAATTTTACAGTGTAAACGGGCATGTCATCCTGGTGAAAGAGGCCGCTGCTTATAGGGATTACTGTTGTCATGAAGAGGGTGCACATGGACTGCAACAATGTTTAGGAGGGTTGTGTGACTGCAACTTCCACTTGAATGCCAGGACCCAAGTTTTCCATACAGAACATCACCCAGAATATCACACAGCTTCCACCAGCTTGCATTCTTCCCATTGTACATCCAGGTGCCATTTTTCCCAAAAATAAAAGCAAAGCACATGGCCATCTACATGATATTAAAGAAACATCATTTATCGTACCAGGCAACTTTTTACATTGCTCCATTGTCTAGCTCTGATGCTGCATGTCTATTGTAGATGCTTTTGGTAGTGGACAGAGGTCAGCATAAGCAGTCTGCAGTTACAAAGCCCTATACATAACAATCTGCAATGGATTGTATGTTCTGACACCTGTTAATAATAGACTAATTTTCTGAGCAATTTGTGCTACAGTAGCCCTTTCATGAAATTAGAGCAAATGGGCTAGCCTTAGCTTCCCACACGCATTAGAGATGTCCATTACTCTCACTAGTTCCCTGGTGGTTTTCTCCTCTTTTTCTTTTTTTTTTTTTGGGAAAATATCACTGATATCACAAAGACCGATTCTGAACAATTTTGGAGATGCCCTGACACATCATTAGCCATCACAATTTGGCTCTTCTTAAAGTTAATTTCAAAATTGAATTCTTTAAAAAACCCTCACCCCAGGAATATACCTAACATGTACCTAGGCCAAAACCTATATATATTCTGACCAGAAGTCAGACTTTAAATTCACTGTAACATCAGATTTTGGACACTCCAAAATCAGACACTCCAATCAATAAGTTTGCTTCACACTTGGGCCTTCAGCACTGAGTGGTGTTTTCTTTTACAGGTGTATATCACCCCATGACAGGTGTCATTGTAATGACACACTCAATGGTATTCTTGTCATCTGTCACTGGTTTTAATGTTATGGCCTATCAGAGTGCGTAACCATTAACCACTAACCTCAACAATGAGGTAATGTTTATTGTCTCAGATGATACATTAGAGACTAGTTTTCACCTTTAATGATGGAGAATCTCTCCCCGGTATTTCAATAATCAAAGGTGTTAAAGAAAAAACAGCTTAATGACTTCACACATGTCTAATTTTGGTAATCCGAATGAGCAGATTGATCCTGTGTACAAAATTACATTATAATATTACATCAACTTGTTTATCATTTATGGCTCCCTAATGACTCATTTGTTGTATTATTGCATTCGGGTCCAGATTGCTTTATCATTGTTTATCTTTTATTCTTTTTTTTATATTATAAAATAATGGGGGGGGGGGGCTCCTTTGGAGCTTATTTGATGCCAGATTAATTTTAATTAGCTAGGTGGTTTCATGTTGGACAAACTATTTCAATAGTTTACTTTTTGTCATACAGTATGCTTTGAAGCAAATTGTTCAATGAAAGACATTAGGAGCCTTGATAAGTAATTAATGTTTTACTGGCTTATCCTGATGGATTGCCTTCTAATTGTTTATGGCGTCCATGCAACCAGTTTATGAATGACCTACATGGCTTTTCATGTAAATTTTGATGAATACAGTTAAATCCTGTGAAACCTGGTTAGTCTGTATTACACCATTAAAAGGCAAAAACAATTATGTAATGTTTGTCAACTGAGATAATGCCTGAGAGACCACTTACCCCCTTTCACATTTAATGATGGAGAATCTCTCACAGGTATTTGACTAATCAAAGGTGTTAAGAGCAAACAGCTTAATGACTTCACACTCTAGTCTTATGCTGGTCATGTGAACTAGCAGACTAATTTGTGTATGTACAATATTGCACCATCCTGTTTATCCTTTATGTTTCCCAGAGGAATATTGCATTGCATGCAATTTTTAGAGAGACTAAACTATCTTTCTATCTAAACTAACCTTTACCAAATAAAAGTCATATAATAAGGTCAATTTCGCAACAGAGCTTTATTCTTACCACAATAAAATGATGAGATAGAGCAATTTACCATAATAGTGTATGTTTCAATCATGCAACAATTAAATGAGTACAGTACATTACTGCAAATAAAATGTTTTCATATATTATTACCATGTTCATATATTCATATCTTATATTAATAATTCATATGTTTGTACCCTGCCTTCACGAAATGTGTTGGCTAATATAGGCTTCAGCATTTCCGCAACCTTAATAGGATTAAGCAGTTCGGAAATGAAGGAATAAATGAATATAACATATGAAGAAACTGGCATGCTTTGTCACACTCTGTCACACTCTAATATTTCTGACAAGGCATCTAAGGCCAGGGTTCAAAAGGCATGGAGAAACAAAATTGATGCACAAAAGTAATGTCATATATGGAATATAAGAGTTAAAAAATTATATAAGTTTATTTTAACCTAAACTGTGCAATGTGCATTTAATAAAAATAAGTACAGCACTAAGTTTGATGTGTGTAGATTGTACATCCATAAAATCAATAATCAGAACTGCTTTCTTATGTGATTTACTATTGCATTTTTGGTATGTTTGTGGGCCTCTGTAGTGTGACTGCATGCACAGCAGTGATCCAAGCCACATTGTTCACATCTTTGTCTGTGTAACTTTTGTGAAGAATATCCTACATTAGGTACTTCAGGCACTTAAAAGAAACTCCAAAACAAAGGAACCATTCATTCATTCATTCATTTTCCGAGCCACTTAATCCTAATTAGGGTCGCAGGGAGGCTGGCGCCCATCGCAGCCGACTCTGGGCGAGGGCAGAGTACACCCTGGACAGCTCGGCAGGCCATCACAGGCCTGGCCAACATGCTGACGGCAATGCAGTCTACACTTTACGAAAGTCAGCATTGGCTCTATTACATGCCTGTCACCACAGACAGTGAGAGACATGGCTGGCCTTTGATAACCCAGTTATCTGCTCAGGGGATAAAGGAATCAGTTAATGCAAAAAGTTTGTCATCACAAGATCATTATGCCCTGCGATGGCCTGGCAAGCTGTCCAAGGTGTACTCTGCCCTTGCCCAGAGTCAGCTGAGATGAGCACCAGCCTCCCCGTGACTCTAATTCACAAAATGAATAAATGAATGAATGAAGATGAATCACATCAATAGAGAGAACCAGCCTTTCCCAAACTGTTTTAACAAAGATAAAAGTGCATAATTGTATATACTTTAGCATTCAAAGCATTACAATTTCCCTTCTTGAAAACCATGTTTGCCTAGTCCAAACATGTCTGAGCATTGCAGTGTTCCTGTGCTCAAAGCTCCATGAAAACATTCATTTATCATTCATTTTCTGAACCACTTAATCCTAGTTAGGGTCGAGGGGAGGCTGGCGCCCCTCTCAGCCGACTTTGGGCGAGGGCAGAGTACACCCTGGACAGTTCGTCAGTCCATCGCAGGGCAGAAACACGCTGATGGCTATGTAGATTACATGTGACAAAAATCAGCAATAGTTCTTTTACATGCCTCTCACCATAGACAGTGAGAGACATGGCCGGCCTTTGATAACCCAGTTAGCTGCACTGGGGAACAGCAGTGACATCCTGTTGATAGTGGGGCTTGAACCCCCAACCTTGGAATCAGTAATCCAGCACCCTACCACCAGGCCACCACTGCCCTGCCATGAAAACATGGTGTGTTAAATTTGAAAGAAACAGGACGAACTCAAGCCCACACAGAGCCCTCATTTGGGATGAACTGGTATACCAACTGTACCACAGGCCTCCT
Source organism: Neosilurus hyrtlii (assembly GCA_028564935.1). NCBI lineage: Eukaryota > Metazoa > Chordata > Actinopteri > Siluriformes > Plotosidae > Neosilurus > Neosilurus hyrtlii. Next base: position 573,799 of record JAOUQZ010000024.1, read on the forward strand.
CCACATCCTGGAATCAGTGCCTGACATGGTTAGGGGATATGATGAATCCCAGGAATGAGACTGAAGTCACGTGGAACTTGCACTTTTCTGCCTATATGAACAACTGGTTCTTCCACAAGCGACTCAGGACCTGGCGAACGTGGCGCTGGTGGGTGGCCATATCAGGAGAGAAAACAAGTATGTCATCCAGATAAACGAAAACGTTTAAGTACTTGCGTAGTACCTCGTTGATGAAGCCCTGGAAGACGGCAGGGGCGTTGGCCAGCCCAAAGGGCATGATGAGGTACTCGTAGTCACCCGTGGGGGTGTTGAATCCAGTCTTCCACTCATCCTCCTCCTGTATCCTGACCAAGTGGTAAGCGTTCCGCAGATCCAGTTTGGTGAAAACTCGGGCCTGTTGGAGCAGCTCGAACGTGAAAGCGATGAGGGGAAGGGGGTACTGGTTCTTCACCGTGATGTCATTCAGGGCGTGATAGTTGATGCATGGCCGAAGAGAGCCATCCTTCTTTTCCACAAAGAAAAACCCCGCTCCGGCCGGTGAATAGGATGGGCGAATGATACCGATACTGAACTCTCTATGTACTGGTCCATGGCCCTCCTCTCGGGACCCGAGAGGGAATACAGTCGAGACTTGGAAATAGGGGCACCAGGCAAGAGGTCAATCGCGCAGTCCCACGGGCGATGGGGGGAAGGGACATGGCTCTGGATTTACAGAACACCTCCTTGAGGTCATGGTAGCATGGGGGCACCCTGGATATGTCGGGGTAATCACCAGGCCTTGGTTCCTGTACCAGGCTCGTCCCGCCCTCCGGGGGGTTGTGGGCTGAAGGGGACGACGCTAGGCAGGAAAACCTACAGGCGGGATCCCAACTCCTGATCACCCCCGTCTCCCAGATGATGTGGGGGTTGTGGGTTCTCAGCCACGGGAGCCCAAGTACTAGGGGGTGATGTGTACATCACAAAAGGTGAAAAGAGAGGTGCTCAAACATGAGATAGACATGATCACAAAACCATTTTGATCTAACAAAAACATGCACAGTAGGCTACACAATTGGCTATTTCAAATCACCCCTAGGTGTGAGTGTGAATGGTTTTGTGAGTGTTGACCCTGCGATCCAGGGGATCCCCCACCCTCGCCCAGAGTCAGCTGAGATGGGCGCCAGCACCCCGCAACCTTAAGTAGGAATAAATGGCTTAGAAAACGAATGAATGAATGCTTGCAACTGATAAACATTTTCCAATAGTAATAGACTTTTACATTTATTCATATTTAATAAAAATGTTTAGAAATTTGTTTAATAATTCTGTATTTTTTTTTATTTGTCCACCACCATCAGCAGCAGCATTACTGAAGCAGAAGTTAAAATATAAACATACATTTAAAGGGGTTACACTGGCCTAACAGCGGAATGGTCTAGGGATTTAGCTGCACCCAATATTCAGCTAATATTTAATAATAATAATTATTAATATTATTAAATTATTTCTGTTTTATTTTTCTTCCACCAAATGAAAAACAATTAACGCACTTACTTATTATTACCACCAGAGGTCAGCCTATACACGGGTAAATTAATAATAATCTTATGAATACACAATGTTTTTTCCCTCCAGTGGAGTTTATTAAATATGTTAGTCCATTAGTAAAATTAGTATTTTATTTGAACACAGAAAAAAAAGAGAAAAAATCTGTCATTTTGTGGTGATGCACATAAAAGCACATAATGATAATTTTCAGAAAATACTTGATCTTTGAGGACTAAAAGATCTCAAATTTATAAATTTACTGTGTAAAAGGCAGCTTTAGGTTAACTGTATCAAGAAGCATCTTTGACTTCCCTGGGCTCAAAGGTATCAGCCGTCACACAGTGGAAATGTACTGTAATCAGACAAATCAACATTCCTGGTGTTTTTTGGAAGACATAGATGACATGTGCTATAAATCACAGACAAAAATGACCATCCAGACTGTTATATGTTAAAAAGCCAGATTGTATAATGGTATTGGGTTGTGTCAGTGCCCTTGACAAAGGTAATTCACTTTTTCCTGAGAGGCCCATGTATATTTTAACAAGACAGTGCAAACCCACATTCTGTACACCTTACTGAAGTGTGGCTATAAAAGAAGAGGGTGCAGGTGCTGAACCGTCCTGCTTGCAGTCCTGACCTGTCCCCAGTAAAAAATGTGAATAATGAAAATGTGTAAACTGTGGCAACCCCATACTGTAACACATGTTAAAACATATTTTCAGGAAGAACAGGACAAAATAACACCTAAAACACATCATAAATTGGTGATGCATTACTTAGTAAATGCTTTAATGGGGTGGCATGGTGGCACGTCCCCTCATAGCAAGAAGGTCCTGAGTTTGAGTCCTGGGCTTTCTGCAAGTCTTCCCTATGCTTGTGTGGATTTCCACTAGGTACTCCAGTTACCTTCTACAGTCAACAGACATTCACATTAGGCTAATTGGTTGGTACAAATTGCCCCTTGGTGTAAATGGTTGTGTGTTGAGTCTGCGATGGACTGGTGAGCTGTTCAAAGTGTACTCCGCCTTCGTCCACAGTCGGCTGGAATAGGCTTTAGCCTCCCCGGGACCCTAGTAGGATTGAGCAGTCTGTCAAATGAATGCATGAATAAATATATTTATTATGTACTACATGGGAACTGTGCAATCTGATTGGTTCGAATGAATAAATGCTTTACTGCACAGACTTTTTGAGATGTGTAATAAAAATCAAGCCACAATTTATAGGGTAAAACATCAAATAATTGCAGTCGGCAAAGGTTCAGCATGATTTATAAATCAGTTTTCAGTTTAAATTTTAATTCTTTGACATTTTCTCTTCTCTATTGTAGCTAATAAACAAGATGGGCTATCTTTGTAATAAAAACTTTACATCCCTTTTATGCATATTTCCCAACTCCAAGCTGGATAAACTTGACTGCTTATTGGATTTGAGCATATCAGGTGATGTTTGTTTGTGTGATGAGGAAGGGTGTGGCCTAAGAAGGTTAACACCCTATATCAAGGTGTGCATAATTATTAGGCAGATTCTTTTCTTCCTGCGATGGCCTGGCGAGCTGTCCAGGGTGTACCTCGCCCTCGCCCAGAGTCAGCTGGGATGGGCGCCAGCCTCCCCGCGACCCTAATTTGGAATAAGCGGTTCAGAAGATGAATGAATAAATTAATGAATTATTTTCTTCAGGAAAACTGGGCCAAAAAAGAAGTTTGACTGACTCTGAAAAGTCAAAAATTGTAAAAAACTGTGTGCACACAATTTTCTCCAGGATCGATAAAGTATTCTGATTCTGATCATAGAACTAGCTAATGTTTTCTTGCAAAAGGTCAACAGGGTCGAAAGAAGTGTTGAGATAAAAAAGACTTTAAATTAACTTCCAGAGGTTTACTAAAAATCAAGTGTGAAGCTACTAGAAACCCATTATCCTCCAGTGCTGCCACTGATACCTAGAGTGCCCAGAAGTACAAGGTGTTCAGTGCTCAGAGACATGACCAGGGTAAGGAAGGCTGAAATGTGACCACCACTGAACAAGACTGGGCCAAGAAGCACAAGAAGACAGGTTTTATGGACTGATGTTAATCAGAGTGACTCTTGACGGACCAGATGGATGGGCCCGTGGCTGGATCAGTGTTGGGCACAAAGGTCCACGTCAATTCAGACGCCAAGGTGGAGGTCGGGTTCTGGTATGGGCTGGTATCATAAAAGATGAGCTAGTTGGACCTTTTCATGTTGAAAAAGGACTTAAAATTAATTCCCAGCACTACTGCCAGGACACTTTCCTCATGCAGTGGTACAGAAAAAAGCCTGCATCTTTCAAGAAGACCATGATTTTTATGCAGGACAACACTCCATCACATGCATCAAAGTACTCAACTGCATGGCTTGCCAGTAAAGGCCTTAAAGATGACAGGAAAATGACATGGCCGCCTTCCTCACCTGACCTAAACCCTAATGGGAACTTGTGGGTTGTTCTTAAACGGGAGATTTACCAAGAAGGAAAACAGGACACCTCTCTGAACAGTGTCTGGGAGCCTGCGGTTGCTGCTGCACAAAAAGTTGATCAATATATAAAGAATTTGACAGACTCCAATTAATGGAAGGCATGTGACAGTCATTTAAAAGAAGGCTGGCGATATTGGTCACTGATTATATTATTGTGGAAATGTTAGAGATGTTTATGTGTAAATTTTTAGTTGTTTGTTCATTATTTTCATTTCAACAGATGAAAATAAACAAGTGAGATGGGAAAATATTCATTTTTTTATTTAGTTGCCTAATAATTCTGCACACCAATATTTGCCTAATAATTGTGCACAGTGAGATATTTTCTTAAGAAAGACAAAACCTTCTTAAAAATTCAGGTTGGAGCTTTATTAACATTTGGATATAGTGAGAGAGCTGTAGTTGTTAAAATATCAAATGAATCATCAAAAATACAACTTGCTTAATAATTATGCACACAGTGCATATAATTTTATTTATAGTGTAGTATAGTGCATGGAAAGTTCTACACTGAATGAAATCATGCAAGGAATGATGCTCTAAACCAGGGGTTCTTTACCCAGTTCCAGGAAAGCTGCCTTCCTGCAGATTTTATATCCAACCAGAATTATGGGTCAATGTGTGTTGTGTCTATTTATTTATTTATTTATTTATTTATTTTTTGGGACTCACTGGAAATAAATTTTCCCCTTGAGGGAAAATAAAGATCTAAACTGAACTGAACTGAAAATCTAATGCACCTCTTTTAACTGATAAAATAATTTTTTTAAGGCATTTTTTAATCAGATTAAGCCACTTTTTAATCAGATAGTCAAGGGTTGATTGGGGTTGAAGCCAATGTCTTCAGAAAGGTAGCTCTCCAGGAACAGTGTTGGAGGCCTGTGCACAAAACATTTGTTAGTCTAGTAAAAAAACAAGAAAACAATAAAGAAATACATAGTTTTACCAGTACCAGAAATCTCATTTAAAGAAAATTAGCTAAACCCTGCAAAGCACACCTTAGTTTCTCTGAGCACACACATATTAAAGTGAAGCACCTACACAGACTTCCGAGGTCAAGTGGTGCATGGTGCCCCATGTAACCCATCCAAGGCCAGGCCCCTTCCACATGTGGTAAAGGACACTTTTAATTTGACCTTAAAAGAAAACACTCATTTAAATAACTAAAAAATATTGCCAATGTGGACACATTAAGTCACCTATGTCTAAGGAAAACAGTTAAAGTATTGTTTTCATTCAAGTTATCAACTTAATCAGTACATAGAATTTTTGATTTCATGACATTATCTTTTAAGAATAAGAATTACAATTCATGTGCCATTTTTGTTTCATTCATTTCCAGTTTTCATTTTTGTGTCTCAGACCATTTTAGAGCCTTCTTTATAACTATATATTTACAGAAGTAACTGAATTCAACATGCTGCCATGTTAGTGTGAATGCTTTGTATAGTTCAATTATGTGAAAATATTGTGATCATGTTTCTGCATGCTGCCATGCTGGCATAAACACCCACCCTCTGGCTCTTACACCTCTGTTTCCTTGGTTCCTCTCCAGCAGGTTAATTACAAACAGAAACAAGTACTAATCCTGAGAATCAGTATCTAATTGTAGTGAAAAGACATACTTCAGGATCATATCAGTTAAAAAACACCAACAGATTTTTTTTTACCCCCAGTGATTATGGCTTTAGGTTACTGATCTGAAGGTCGGGGGTTCAAGCCCCAGTACCACCGAACAGCCACTGTTGGGCTTTTGAGGAAGGCTTTGAACCCGCAAAAAAAAAGGAAAATAAAAAAAAAAAATTAATGTAAGTCGCTCTGGATAAGGGCATCTGCCAAATACCATAATAGTAAATGTAAATTATGAGTACAACTGAAATCTGCAACTGTTCCTGTGAAATATTTCTCCACTGACAATGATCCTTAAAGCCTTTCTAAACCAAGGATAAAAAAATGCATAGATAAAGGGATTTAGTGCAGAGTTCAAATATCCAAACCAGACCAGGACATCAATTAGAACCGGTGATATTGTGTAATTAATAAAAGGGTCAGTGATGTTACAGAGGAAAAATGGAGTCCAACAGATGAGGAAAACCCCAACTACAATGCCAATGGTCTTTGTAGCTTTTCTTGTTCGGTACCTGAATAATCCAGAAGTGTGACTGTGCATCTTTAACTGATTAGCCAAATTGTTGATGGATCTTGCTTGTCTTCTCGCAACAATAAAAATCCTGGAATAGATGACAAACATAATTAAGCCAGGGATGAAAAACGAGACCATAGACGTGACCACAGCTGAGCCATGGCTAAAGAAGACATGACAACCTCCCACACAGCTCACTTGGGACTCATAAAAATCTTCACTGCCTTTGAGGTTGAGTTCTCCAAAAACCATGGCATATGCAAATACTGCAGAAACAAACCAACTAGCTGAGACCAGAAAGAGCACTGTAGCAGACCGAAAGCGCAAACGGTATGTCAACGGGTTGCACACAGCACAAAACCGCTCTGCTGACACACAAGTGAGGTGAAAAATGGATGCTGTGCTCAACATGATGTCCAGTCCTGTGTGAACCTTACACATAAAGTTTGATAGGTACCAACAACCATACACAGATCGCATGGAGCTTAGGGGCATTACAAAAACACCCAGCAAGAAGTCACACATGGCTAGAGACAGGACTAAACGGTTGGTTGGTGTGTGGAGCTGCTTGAAGTGTGCTATTGAAATTATAACCAATATATTTCCCATAACCGTCATCAGGATGGTAATAGCCATGCCGAGGAACATGAAGATCTGGATGTTCAAAGGTCGTGAAATCTTCCAGCATGATCCGTTGATGGATTCATAGCATACAAGCACAGTGTGATTGTAATCAGGGGGACTTAGAGTGTCCATGATGTTCCTTCCTGTAGGCGAGAAACAGACCATTATTTACAAAAAGATATCAATATGGTAAAATACAGCAACAGGTTGTTTTTTGTGTGTTTGTTTTGTTTTTTTAACGACTTACATTCACAAAGTAACGATATGATACTGATATATTGTACTTTTATCTAATTCAGACAAGGTTGCATAATCTATAATACCTGTTAGCTAGAAACTTTATGCCGTTATTCACGAAAAAGTATGCAGATGCATTGCATAAACATTTACCTTACAGCATTTTGGGGCGTGGTCCAACTAGAACATTCTGCCTATAAGGTACAAAGTACAAGTTAAATCCACTTCCTTTCACCAACAGTTTACTGAAACCAGAAACCAACTGAACAGGAGAGCAGAAGTCTCAGCAGGAGAGCAACTTAACAGGAAGCACCACTTCCTTTTTTTTTTTTATGTAAGCAAATGAATATATTTTTTCTGGGAACAAACAGAGAGGACATGATTAATTCCTTTTAGAGTCTGGAAATAAACCATGGAATGTCTGCTCCCATGGGGCAGTTTATATTATTGTGAGAAACTGCCCTTTCAAAAGATGCAGTATTCACAATCTTTTGCAAAAGAGTGTAAATAACTTTTTATTTTAATTTGAATCTACCAAACAGGGCAAGCATGCTGTAAAACCTAGATACATATGGAGATATTTATCTTTCATGTACAGAGTGAGAATGATGACCTATACAAACATAACCCAATGTACACACACAATGAGAACCAGATGTTTAATATTGACACATAAAAAGGGACAGATATTACTGCCAAGGCTTAAATTAAACATATCGGCCCCGACATGAAAAATCATATTAAATCTGTTATTGTAGGAGTTACATATGTGCATATGTTCTGACACTTTACAGTTTAAAATCATATCTCGCTGATTTTTGTCTGATGAACCTATGCTATGGAATAAATCTTGTGAGGAAGAGTGAGAAAAGTAAACATGTGGCTGGATCAAAGATTTTTCCAGTTTATCTCTCTGTTACTAGTGTGGATTATTTAGACACTTGGTTGCTACCTGCGGTATTTAATTGCTCTTAATTTTTTTTGGTATTTGTTCCAGTGACTGTGGTGTTGTGGAACAGTTTGCATTTACTTCACGTATTTTGTCATAATGTAAATGAAAAGCATATGAAGACCATTTTACTGTTATTACATACTGTATTATACAGTACAAGGGGTTCTTACTGAACTATGCAAATTGAGATTGACTTAAATAGATTTTAATCTTACAAGGATATCCAATGTAATAATTTATTTTGCCTATAAGTTTCCTATAAGTTCAAATTATTAGCTAGCTACCGATATCATATATCCCATTCAAATACCATACTCAGTTGAAAGCCCAAAAGTTACTTTAAATTTACCAATGGATGTTGTCTGATATTAACAAAGTTGTCATAATATGGTCTGGGAACTTGAGCAGCCTCCCCAAGTCAACTGCCCTAACAAAGGTAGTGTTTCTCTGGCCACGACTTTAAAAACATTTTTCTCTGTCTCTGTCTGGTGTCATCACCTGTTCTTAAAGCCTTTTCCCCAGAATGTTGTGCAGTTGCTGAAGAAATATGCAAATGGCCCTTTTCTGGGGTACTGGGGACATGCTGGAGCCTCAAACTTGCCCAACACATTGTGATTTGCTGGGCTTGCTAGGACATCATAAACAGCTCATACCATGAGCAGTATTCACTGGGGTTCTGATTGCAAGATATCAACCCAGAAGATCTTCCTTTCCAGCACACTCTGCCAATTTAGTTCCCTGTTTTGCATCCCCACGTCCCTGCAGGTCTGTCAATCCACAACACCTGCTTGTATCTCCTCCAGGTCCAAATGGCATGGTCACTTTTATGGGCCTTAACTTTGCAAGGGTTGTGGGATGACCTCCAACACTGTGAGTAAATTTGCAACCATGCCTACCAAAGTTTTGTGTTTCAGAAAGCTGAAGTTTAATGCTCAGTCCATGCTATGCTGCATGGCAGACCCAGTCGTCCACAGAGGTGGCTACTGGACTTTCTTTCTAAGATCTCCACGCTCAACATGGTTACATAGAACACCAGAAGAGCCCAAATGACTTAATATAAAATGTTGTGTGAGTAAATCCATTCCTTGAACCTACCAGGTAATCCTGACTTGCCTACTGTGGTGAGCAAAGTCTTAAGCTCATTGACAGGTTGCTTGGATCACTGCTGCACCACTGAGGCTACAATCAAAGATTTTACCTACTTGTGTAGGTAATGTCTTTTAACCAGTTTTTTTAAACACTTTTTCCTTAAGCCTAAAATTAAGTTGGGAATAGGCTCAAAGTAAGCTTTTTTAAATAATGTGTAAATCCGCCCAGCCATTCAGAAAATGTCATTTTTGTTAAAAAATCATTATTAGGCAAATTAGTTAAAAACCTAATCTGGCAGATTTGTAAGTTACAGAAGGCAAAATTGTTCCTTGTGAGGAGTGAAACCTGTATACCAAGTTTAATGACTTTTTGTCAAATGGCACAAGGGGATGGAGTTCTTGAAAAGGAAGGTTTTAATCAAGGACTGCTGTCAGGTCATGTGACCTGTAGAAGCAAATTGTAGGGTACTGTTCGGAACATGACCATGCTACCTATTTTTTTTTTCAGTGTTCAGTTTTGCTTTAATAGCCAAAAGGAAAATAGAATGGCGGAAGAATTTAATGAACTGAGTAAGAACAATAGGGTTCCAAGCTGTTGCTTGGACCCCTAATAATCAACCAACAAAAAAAAAAGAAGGAAACTCTTTGAATGGTCACAAAAGTGTAACTGCTTTTTTAAACTTAATATTTACCACGTAGTTTCATACAATTATTTGAAAAACATTTAACATATCTATGCTATCTTGTTTTCTGTAGGGAAAAGACACATAATAAACCATAAGCCAATCAAACACAATCTTAGACCCATGAGGTAAAAATATTGCGCTTGATTGGTTTTAAGTCAGTACTACGACCTACCCTTTAATCCTCTTATTTGCTATATAAATATATTGGTATATGAAAATATACCAATTTAATTATTTCATCAGAACTGTCATTCAGGGGTAATTTTATATTTATATAAATAATATAATTATTTGTACATCATAATGTAATTAATGTATAAATGTGACACATCAATGTAGCTGAATATTTATGTGTTTTCTGCATGGTATTTAATTTTGTTTTGTAGTTTTTTTAATAGGTGGTGGTAATCCTGATAATCAATCTCTCTCTCTCTCTCTCTCTCTCTCTCTCTCTCTCTCTCTCTCTCTCTCTCTGTACAAATGTCTTAGGCGTGTTTGCCTTTAACATATAACAGTTCTCTCAGACTCATTAGTTTGAAGGCAAGCAGTCGTAAGGATTTACTGAGTGTTGGTGGACAACCTGATACTGTTTTTCTTGAGATGCCTCTTATATAAAAATAAAACAAAATATTCCCTGTAATATTTACATTTGACTGGAAAAATTATGCACATTTGTGCAGTGCTGTAATCTGAATGTAGAAGTAATGTGCTTCAAGATAAATGCAGCTTGAAAATTGAAACTTAAAAATCCACTCAATGAAATTCTAAAGTCTTGGGAATATAAAAAAGTTTGTCATTACAGATGTTATTTGTTGGTCTTGAGGTGTGTCACTATGGTTTATGAGAAATTTTTTATATAATGCTACAAAGGATTTTCACAGTTCCTTCACCTTTAAGTTTGATTGAATGTTAGGCGCTTTCTCTTAGATGGAATTGTCTATGACTTTGTTAGAAAATCTGCAGTTGTAACATAGTATGCTCCTATGAGTCTAATATGAAAAATGAATGATAATTACAGTGATAAAATAAGTAAATGATATAAAGAGACAAATCATTGTTTGTCTTAAAGTTTCACATTAATGTTTCCTATGCAGGTTTTAATGAAAACAAAATTTTACATTTCTCATTGTTTTTCTGTGTACTATTTCTGTGACCTAAAATGTGTAATTGTAATATAATGCCTTAGATTTTCAGTTTATTTCCAAAGTCTATTGTGAAAAATGTCATCACACTCTTAAAATGTTTTCTATATAATTAATACAAGTAAATATTCAGATGCTTCATAGTAGGCATAGTAGTACTATATATAATATAATGTAACATATTACAATATATTTATACCTAAAAATTATATAGATAGGTTATATGCTTATATGAGGATTTTAATGTTTTCTAATTATTGCTATTAATAGAAAGGCTAATTATGTTCAGACAAAAGAAAGCCAAACACAGCCAACATCAGTAACCACAAAAATGTATAAATATTAGTAAGTATAACTTTTTGAAGGCTGGTAAACAAAAATTGTATTTTTTAAACAAGTGGTCAGTTGAAAATGCTTAAAATATGCTACATCACCTATCATTCTGGATCAAATTAATTTTAGAAATGAAAAACATCCTTTGACACTTTAATACTTATGATGTGAAAGGTAGTGTTTTAATAATTGTGTAAATAATATTTCATCCTGTTGTCCCTCTCTATGTGGATGTAACACAATAAATACACAAGGTTTTTCTTTAATTAGCATTTAAACTGTGAGTAACTCCCTAAACAATCTCATATGTCTGTCTTTTTAGGTATTCATTAACTGAAACACTTCACTAAAGATGAACTTGAGCCTGTCTGGATCACGCGAGTCCACTGCTCTGTGTTATGATTCTCTTAACAACTCGTGTGTTCGGATCATGTATCCGTTCTCCCTGCGCCTTTCTTTATACTTCATTTTCATCACAGTCATCGTCCTCACTGTGAGCGGAAACCTGTTAGTCATCTCTGCCATCTTGCTTTCTAGAAATCCCCTTCCAGCAGCTACCAATCACCTGATTCTTTCTCTGTCTGTGGCTGGCTTTCTGATCGGAGGATTTGTGATGCCGCACAGCATGGTGCGCTCTATCGAAACCTGTTGGTACTTTGGCCAGATCTTTTGTGAATTTCACACCACTGTCGATATCGCCCTGTGTGACACCACAATGTGGCACCTTACATTCATTTCTATTGATCGTTACTTGGCTGTCTTTCATCCTCTGCACTACCAAAATCTGATGACTAACAAAACTGGTGCAGCCATGATCATTTCCAGTTGTGTGGTGGCATTAGTGTTTGCCTTTGCCATTATTATTTCAAATCCAGAAGTTAAGATCAGAGGTGATTTATACAAATCCTGCATAGGAGGATGTTCTTCTTTACATGCCAGAGAAATCGGGGTAGAATATTCCATCATTTTTTATTTTATCCCTTTGTGTATCATAATTACTGTTTATATGAGGATATATTTTGTAGCAAAAAGACATGTCAGAGCAATTCATAGCTACAATAAAGGAACGAAACTTTCTGCAACATTGACAGCTAAAGAGTTCAAAGCTAGCAAAACCTTTGCTATAGTTGTCGGTACCTACCTTTTGTGTTGGACACCTTTTTTTGTGTGCAATATTATTGATCCAGTAATAGGTCATTCGATCAACACTCTTTTGTATGAATCTCTTATGTGGGTTGCATACATAAATGCAACCATTAATCCTTTCATATACATGTTTTTTTATAGCTGGTTCAGAAAATCAGCAAAGGTCCTGCTGTGCAAACTCTTTAAGCAGATGTAACTTAAATCTTAAAGATAAAGCAGCACATATCACCATATCTATATGTATATGAAATCTTTGAAGGAATGCAATAAAACTGAGAATATTGAAGTGGCAATGTATTGTAATACATTTTAATAAATGTCTTGTTTGTCATCTAATGTCATGTTGAAGTAAGTCTATTATAATCGCTCCATCCATACATTATCTGCACTGCTAACCCATTAGTGTCACCAGGGAAGCTGTACCTAATATCAGCTGACTTCGGGTGATTTACAGCATCCCAATTTACTGCAGAGCTTGCAGAGAGACAAACCACTCATTCACTCTCACATTCACACCTATGAGCAATTTAGAGTAGCCAGTTGACCTAATGTAATCTTTGGACTGTAGGAGCAAATTCAGACTAACCAGAGCAAGCCCATGCAGGCACAAGGAGAACGTCTGAATTTTATACATAAAGGACATATGTCAAATATTATATTACTTTATATAATATTTTAGAAAAATTAAAGGAGCTATTATATAGCAGTTATGATTTGTGAAGCTGTCAGAAAACTAGCAAGACTTCTACCCTCTGGTTGGAGTCACTTAGTTGGGACTGTCATGATGTTAGGCTTGCACAGTATTCAGTAACTCACTTGGACATTTTAATACTTTCCTGCTTTAACACACCCACTTTAATTTAGGATGAGTGGTTATTTAGCACAAAAGTTTAATCAGGTGATTTCTTATCAGGTAAAAAAATTGTTAGAGTATCAGTTAAACATCTTCATTTTGGCATCAAGTTAAAGAAAATTAAAGAAGTTATAAGATAAAAAGAAAAGAAAAAGAAGTAGGATAGAAAGTGCATTGATAACCATACAGTTCAGCAGCAGATGTAAAATTTCCATGACCCATTTAAAGTGCGGCAGTGCAATATTCAAGTACCATCTTCAGTGTGCAAAAGAATAGAGTCCGGGCAGTATGTTGAGGTGTGTGGAATGTGTGTGAGGGCTGCATAAGAGAGCTGCATGGAAAGCATGAGCGGCCAGCTCATCCTCTTAGCTGCCCACAGTCCCAAATTACGACACATGTGCTGTAATTTGGGACTGTGGGCAGCTAAGAGGATGAGCTGGCCACTCATGCTTTCCATGCAGCTCTCTTATGATCAGCAGCTGTCTGTTAGAATGTCAAATGTTAGATTTAAAGTGGTCAGCGGCAAGGGTTTCCTAGGTCTCAACGGGTATTTGCAGGCTCTTAGGTATAGGTTTGAGGCAGTCTTTGAAGTTGAGTTTGGGTCTATCTATTTGATGTTTCCTACTGCCAGCTCACCACAGAGAAGAACCTTAGGGATGCAAGTGTCTTCCATACATAGTATGTGTCCTACCCACCTTGCTTATGCCTTTTCCAGTAGGGTGTGAACACTGGGCATGTTTGCATGGGAAAGCACCTCTGTGTCAGGAAGTTGGACTAATGTACCCAGATAATATGGTTGGGAGTTGAATTTGTCCTTTTGTATACATTCAACTAAACCTAAACTTGCTTAGATGCTCTGTGCATGCTGATTTCTTGTTGAGGACTTTGACCCCAGAGCTAAAAGAAGAATCTGGTGAAATCTACTGAACATGGTCAAAATCCAGACTCTTTCATTTTTGTACCAACAAAGAGTTCATGCTGTGCTAGCTGAAAAAAGTAAATATATTACAGATGCTAGTAAAACACTGAATGGAGATCTGTTAAAAAAATTATTTAAAATAGAATTAAAAATTTAAAGGGCGCTCAACAAATCTGTGTTACGTGGTGGCTCTTGAAACAGAGCTACTACAACAAAAACTACACACGTAGTGGTCCCAAACCACTACTTGTAGTTTCTTGCCCAAACTCCAAAACAATGGAACATTTTAATTTTCTACTGCACATTTTGCTCCTACCCTAGTTTTTCAAAGTGACTCTACACTGACTTAAATGTCAGTAAATGTACTGTTTCTCCACCTTTGTGAGTTCTCAGGTTTTTGACGCTGCACATTTAATTGTCATCATTTACTTAAAAGCAATTTAATTTTACATAATTTTTGGGGGAAAAAGTTTATTGCAAGAAATTTGAATTAAAAAATATTAAAAACATCTTGATTTAATTGTGTTGAATAATGAAGATTACATGATAAAGAAGAAATAACTGGAGACTGTAATGTTAGGATTTTGATTCACATCCTCTAATTAGTTAGATATAAATGCATATAGGCAATACATGCCTAGTACTGATGTTCTGGATCATAGAGAGGCCACAACGTGGAGTATAGCAGAGGTCATGTTGTTGGTGCACTCCAAGACCATACTGTGGTGTCGTCTGCCTTTGGATAACACCACACCCATAAGGGATAGTGTGTATATCATTAGTAAAAAATAAAATAAAATAAAAAAAAACATATACAGAGTTTTACAAATTGGTCCAATTTACATCTCAACAAAGTATCAATCTGCCACCAGGCAATTGTTTTCATCTGTGATGTGATATGTTAACCAGAAAAAGCACAATACATGCAAGCAGAGAGGGGGCATATCACAAGCTATCATACTGGGGTTAGACATACTTCAAACAATAAATCAGTTCCACTCCTTTGCTTGAATACTGGGAAAAAGGACAGTAGTCCAGTCAAATGACCTAGACATGCTATAACTCTAGCTCAACTTATGTGCATGTAAACTGATGGACTGATTATGGGGAGGATATGGCAGAGATCACATTTCACTGTCCTACCCCCAGCTCAAAGCCGACAAGCAGTAGTCCTTGTGTATCAATTATACACCACAGGAGCTATATAATTCCATTTTCCAATGCTAAATTTGGTCCAGGGATCCCCATGCATGTGAGTGTTTTTAATTTATTTGTTTGTTTGCTTGCTTGCGTGTTTCGTCGTTTGTTTTTGCTGCCTTGCACATTCCACTTAATGATGGTTAATGATGGTTTCCTCTATTGCCACATATTATGTATTTTCTGCCTATCATTGGAAACCAAGATGCTTTGTGAAGATCTGGCTTTATAGTCCAATTGGGACATGTTATCAAGAACTCTGAAGAAACTTTTCCAATCATTGCTAAATTCTCTATCACAACAGAGTGTCAATTCAATTATGCAATTATTAATTCATGGTAACATGAAATGTTTGTGCAATGCAAAACCATTTTCAAAGACCATAGTGGGAAAGTATAAATGGGCATAGAGGGTTGGTATATAAATGGACATTCTACTCCCACAAATGCAATGGAAACTGATTAGAGGAATTCTGATTGCTGAAACCATGAGCTGAGGACAGTTAAAGCAAAGTGGCTTTATTGGGTTTATTTTTTAATGCATGCCTTGGTATGTACCTAAGTATTGCTAATATATATATAATATATATAAATATTTGATAATTTGCAGTTTTAATAACTATTGAAGGGAAATTATTGGGGTTTTTTTTATCCTAAAGGGATGGGTCTTTTCCATGATAAGCTCATATTTAAAGCAGTCTGTCCCAGGCAGAAGTAAAAAAAAAAAATATATATATATATATATATATATATATATAATTTTTTTTTAATAAAAGTACAGTAAAAGCTATTTCCATCTCACTTTTCACTGCTCAATCTTTGCATTATGTTTATTAAATAAATTTTAATTAAAATTTATACATTTTAAGTTTCAAAACAACTTGGTATGTGATGAATTTACTTGAAATATTCCACCAGACAGAATGACACTAAATGCGTGTCTGAACCAGCTGTAGAAAAATGCATACACTATCGGATTACATGTTGAATTAAAATATCCGACCCAGAGGAATAAATCAAACAGAATCGGAGGAATTGAATATCCTGTAAATGGATCTAAGCTGTTACAGATAAAAAATGGCACCCAGGATGTCAGAAAGACTCCCACAATTATGGCTAACGTTTTTGTAGCTTTCCTTTCTGACTTGCTCATACTGGATTTTTCTTCAGCTGTCTTCATATGTGCATTTGTAGACTGAATTGCACGAGCTTGCCTTTGTGCAGTGCGAAAGATTTTAACATATACACAAAGCATAATTAGTGCAGGGACATAAAAGCAGAGCATAGGAAACACTATGGCTGCAGCTTTAGCGTGAAAAACCATACAAGCACCCTCACAGAGAAAATTATTGTAGTAAAACTCTTCATTTCCAAGAATATTCAGCTCCATAAATATCATGCCAAACCCAAGTACTGCAGAAATGCCCCAACACACAATGATCATGAATCTAATTGTTCTTGGACTCATTTTACTGTGATACAGAAGAGGATGACATACAGCATAATATCGATCTAGAGAAATAATACACAGGTTTAAAATG
>JAOUQZ010000024.1:605786-618734 GCA_028564935.1 Neosilurus hyrtlii
CGAGCTGTCCAGGGTGTACTCTGCCCTCGCCCGGAGTCGGCTGGGATGGGCGCCAGCCTCCCCGCGACCCTAATTAGAATTAAGCGGTTCAGAAAATGACATGACATCATTCATTTTTTGAATTAATCCTAATTAGGGTCGCGGGGAGTCTGGCACCCATCAGGACACATACATGTATTACATTAATAATTTTGTTTAATGTTTACAGTATATTAGGAAAGAACAAACCTGAATTAAAGTTAATGATCATAATAATTCACTGTTTACATCATAATGAAATTCTTTATTTAGTGTGAAAAAAGATTCATTCTAGAAGAACCTGACTGGAATATTTTTCCAGATAAAACAGTCCGCAGTGCTTTTCTAAACCATTTGTAGAAAAAAGCATATACAATGGGGTTACAGGTCGAATTTAAATATCCAATCCAAACCAGCATATCAAACAAAACAGGAGGAATCACATAACCAAAAAAGGGATCAATGACATTGCAAATAAAAAATGGCGTCCAAAGTAAGAGAAACACGCCCATAATAACCGCCAGGGTTTTTGTCGCTTTTTTCTCCTCCTTGCTTATCATCGACTGAGATTTGGCTTTCGAGTCCTGAATGGATTTTGCTTGTTTTTGTGCAACGCGGAATATTTTTGTATAAATACTCAGCATGATGATACCTGGGAAATAAAATGATAGTAAAGAGGAGGCAGTGCTGGAAGCAGCACTTTGGAACAAAATACAGCCACCTTCACAGGCAATGTTTTCATAATAAAAGTCTTCAATGCCCAGGATGTTAAGACCAAGAAATATGATTCCAAATCCAACTGCAAATGAAATACTCCAGCAAATGAAAATCAAAACCAAAGTGACACAAGGTGTCATTATGGTCTGATACAACAAGGGATGACACACAGCATAATATCGGTCAACAGATATGAAACACAGGTTTAAAATAGACGCTGTGCACAATGTGATATCAACACTGCTATGAATTTTACAGAACAAAGTCCCCAAATACCAGCAAGTTTCTACAGATCGGATCATGCTTGGTGGCATTACAAATCCTCCTAGCAACAAATCTGTTACAGCCAGAGACAGGACGAGATAATTTGTCGGCATGTGGAGCTGTTTAAAATGAATGATGCTCAAGATGACAAAAAAGTTGCCGAATACTGTCAAAATCACCACTATACCAAAAAATACATAGAGTGACACTCTGAGGATGAGTGGGTATGTGAATTTTGGACAGGAACTGTTTAAAAAGTCATAGCAAAGAGGAATGACGTCCAGTGTCAGAGTTTGACTCGAGTTCATGTCAAAATCCATCTGCTGAGATGTTTTTCTACCTGCAAATAAAGAACAAGCCAGATATTGAAAATAATAAAGTTAACCTTCAAAACAATTTATTATATATAACAACATTCGGAACACAGTCATCATGTCCATACCCATCACTCACCATAAATCAATCCCCCCAGAAATGGACTGACCAGTCACTATGTCCTTGTAAACCTAAAAACACCCTCCCATTGCCTTTTGTACCGAGCCAAACTCATGTTTTATTCCCAGTGGTCAGTGAAAACTCAGACCAGGCCAGTATTCCCAGTCTAATTAGCCTTAATGGCTAATAACATCTTCATTAGATTCTCTCCATGGATTTAAAAAAAACAGCAAAATCATCAAAGGTGTAAAGGGACTTAATCAGGCCATTATGTGAGGAGATTGTTGTTGCCTCAGGAGATATATATTTGTTGTTTGGTAGAATATCTTGGGTGTTTTGTTGCACTCATGTACAGTGCTTCCAACAAAACTGCTAACGAAATCGTAGCAGGCCAAAAAAAGAATGTTAGATAGTGATGACACCATTATGAATAGCATATTCTACCACATGGTATCACCATGTTTTTTTCTACGTCCATACACGGTAACTCCATATTCATTGATGTTTTAATAGAGTGTACTGTATGACTACCGCAGTTGCCTCATACTGGGAGTTGCGTACAAGTGCTGAAACATTACTGAGTGCTGAACATATCCAAAGTGCAGATGTAACATTATGATTTAGGATGATTTGAATGATTTTAATGGTACTTTGCATGAGTACACAGACATTGTCCACCGACAGCTTTCGCACTGCGGCTATCAAATACCCTTACCAGTACGGGAATTTGATAGCCGCAGTGTGAAAGCTGCTGGTGGACAATGTCTGCATACTCATGCAAAGTATCATTCAAATCATTCAAATCATCCTAAATTCAACTGTCCCCATCTTTAAGGCCGGGGTTGTGTTTCATTTTGAACTGAAACAGTATGTTCCTGTGCACTTCCTGCACAGGCACAAGTTTCAGCCAATACCCAACAATATCAGCCATCTCCAGAATGTACTTACCAAGAATGTCGCGTGAGCCGAGAGTAACGCTGACAGGCCTGCCAGGACAGACTAATAGGAGGCTAATAAATGTTTACAATCCCTCTCTATGTTAAACACATATCAGTGGTTTAAAAATTCACAGTTCAAAGTTCACTTACATAAAGTGCACGACCTGCCAGCAAAAGCAAAAG
This sequence comes from Neosilurus hyrtlii, assembly GCA_028564935.1. Lineage (NCBI taxonomy): Eukaryota > Metazoa > Chordata > Actinopteri > Siluriformes > Plotosidae > Neosilurus > Neosilurus hyrtlii. Next base: position 608,342 of record JAOUQZ010000024.1, read on the forward strand.
CATCTTTCCTGTCCTGAAATCTTTCTATTGAGTGATGTGTTGCTGCCACTTTTCAAAACGTGGTTTGGAGCCTCACCAGGGTTCTGACTGGTGAGTTCTTGTCATTTGTGTCACTGGTCACAGCGACTCGATGACTCCCATCAAAGGACACCAGTCATGTACTGTGAAATGTAGAATTATCTTGGGACTTAACTGTAAATCAACATTATCTGAAAACAAGTAAAATATCACCCAAAAAATATTTCTTACATATATTTAGGACGACAAAGTGGCATAGTTATTAACACATCTGCCCTTATAGCAAGAAGGACCTGTTACTGAGGCCCAGGCTGGGCAAGCATATTTCTATGTGGATATATACACCTTAGGTTGTGTGTTGGCTCTGTGAAGGACTGGCAAGCTGTTCATGGTGCACCCTGCCTTCTCCAAGAGTCGCCTGAGAAGTGTAGTACGAGAAAGCGGTTTGGTAAATAAATGAATGAATGAATGAATGAATTAATGAACACATATATTTATAACATTGTGCACAGAGGCACAGCTTTTAGTGGAACAGTTCTGGATGTTTAATGCAGTTAAACCTTATTTTCTCCCTTTATAACTATTATCCAATATAATGTGTGGAATGAAACTTTTTATACTGTTTAAGACGTTGTTCTCAGAGTGAATGCTCATGGATTTAAATACTTATTTCATTCATTCATTTATTACTTCATTCATTCATCATTCATTTGCCGAACCACTTAATCCTACTAGGGACACGGGGATCACCAGTCAATCGTAGGGCCAACACACACAACCATTCACACACACTCTTAGGAGCAATTTGGAAAAGCCAATTAGCCTAATGTCTTTGGAATGTGGGAGAAAACCAGAATACCTGGAGAAAACCCCACGCAAGGACGGGGAAGCTATTTTATTGTAGAATTTATATGATTGAAAACTTAAAAATGGGCAATTATGATCTGATATTTAATCCTTTATGTATATTGCATGTTATGTGTTCATCCATGTATGTATTAATCTTTCTTTTTCTGAACCAGCAACAGTGACATTTCTTATTAAATATTATTAAGTAATAAAGTGGGGCAGAACCACAAACACACAGTGGTGTGTGCTTCATTAAGAGTGTGTGATATTTTTTCACACCTCTGAGCAGAGGGACTTGTTAAAGCTGCATTAGACGTCATCGTATCTCGCTGTGTTGACCTCTGCATTAGAAAATATCTTACAGGTGTCATTTAACAAAGCGCTGTTTGTTTGTCATTAAAGTAAAAATCTCCTGTTTTTTTCTTTTTTGCGCTTTTGTTAAGACAAAATGCTTTGTGTTAAAAATCTTACTTCCAAGACAGGGATGAAGTTTAAGTGTTTTTTTTTTAGTTTGGACTGAGAAGGACAGAAGCTACGTAAATTAAAAATATAAAAATGGCTAAGGGAAATGGGAAGTTAGCTCCAACATCTTTTTATACGGATCAGGTTTTTGCCCCAACCATATTTAAATTAAGCTTTGATGATTTGATTGATTTGCCACAGGCATTAGAATCCCTTAATGACTGACCATGCCCAATAATAATGCTTTCCATGCGCTCTAATAACAAGTGCTCCATGAAATGGTCATGCCAGCTAATAAAATTGCTAAGCAAACTGTCCACTCCCACTAATATCAATTGCTCACTACACTGTCCATACCTACTAATAAAAACTGCTTGCAAAACTGGCCACAACCCCAATAACATTTATTCACTAAACTGACCAGTTTAATTCAGTTGTGTAACACTTTTCACAACTGACAATGTCACGAAGCAGATTTGAGGAGTCCGCTTGCAAAACATCTAGACAGAAACACTTTACAATAATGAACACGTTTTTTTCCACATCATGCAGCTACACCGTATTTCTTATCTTACCTATTACCACACTCTCAGTTTCACATTATCAGTTCCTCAATAAACTAACTCTGCCCACTAATAATTGCTTACTAAACTGACCACAGCCACCAGTAACAATTGACCAGTTAATATGGCCACTCCCACTAATAAACTCTTACTAAATTTGATTTGAAATTGCCACATCCACTAATTATAAGTGTTTACTAATTTGGCCCCACCCACTAAAAATAACTTTTCATAAATAAACAAATACAATTTTGCAATAAATTATCACTGAGTCATCAGTGCATCACTGACGTCTACAGAGACAGATGGTGTGTGTTTGTTTTCTAACTGAGACCAAGCTGTTATGTTTGCTCACAGACCATCACTCATGTATTAAATCTTCAACATGCACACGAACACCCACACACATCAGTCACAGCTGTAAAATTTGAGTCCACACACAGACACTGGGACAGATTTAATCTTTCAGTTCGATGACTCATGTTGGTTTCAGATAAACAGTAATGTAATACTACTTCTCCAATAAACATAACACCATTCCTGATTATTAATAAATACAATTATCAGTGTGTGTGTGTGTGTGTGTGTGTGAGTGTGTGTGTGTGTGTGTGTGTGTGTGTGTGTGTATTCTGTCATGTGTGATTCATCCATTTATTCATTTTCTAAGCTGCTTAATCCTAATTAGGTTCACGGAGAGGCTGGCGCCCATCTCAGCCGACTCTGGTCAAGGACGGGGTACACCCTGGACAGCCTGCCAGGCCATCGCAGGGCCAACACACACAACCATTCACACTCACACCTTTGGAAGAGCCGATTAGTCTACTGTACATGTTTTTGGACTGTGGGAGGAAACCTGAGTGACCGGAGGAAACCCCCGTAAGCATGGGGAGAACATGCAAACTCCACTCAGAAACGCTCGAGAACCCAGGCCTTCTTGCTGTGAGGCAGACGTGCTAACCAATGCGCCACAGATCACCCGTCATGTGTGATCTGTGGTTCTCTTTGATACCTTTTATTCCCTTTAATTGTATCACTTATCTTTGCTGCCTTTAAAATGGTTTATTCTCGTTTATTTGTTCAATTTCCTTTGATCTGTTGCCTGGTATTTAATCAGTTTGATCTGTTTCATTTGTTAGTTTAGTTTTTCTTGGTCAGTTCTCACTGATCTGTTTTGTATGCTTTTATCTGTTCTCTTTGATGTGGTCAGACCCATTTTATCTGGTCTCTTTTGTTTATTCCTTTTTTATCTGTATTACTCTCTCCCTTTTGGCTGGTCTCCTTGTTTCGATCTGTTCTATTCTAGCTTCTTTCATTGGGTCACTTACCCTCAAATTTTCTTTGATGTGATATGTTATATTCCCTTTGATTTGGTTAGGTATGTTTGATCTGGTCTCTTTGATTTGGCCCATTCTCTTTGATTGTTTCTTCCCTTTTGATCTGGTCACTTTGATCTGTACTGTTTCTTTAAGGGTGGCATGGTGGTGAAGTGGTTAGCAAGTCCACCTCACAGCAAGAAGGTCCTGGGTTCAAGTCCCGGGCTTGGAGAGGGCATTTCTGTGTATATTTTGCATGTACTCCCTGTGCTTGCGTGGGTCTCATCTGGGTAGTCCGGTTTCCTCCCACTGTCCAAAGACATGCACATTAGGCTAATTAACTGTTCCAAATTGCCCTTAGGTGTGAGTGTGAAGGTAAATGGTTGGGTGTGTGTTGGCACTGCAATGGTCTGGTAAACTGTTCAGGGTGTATCTTGTCTTCGTCCAATGTGGGCTCCAGCCTCCAGGTGACCCTTGCACAAGTAAGTGGTTTGGCAAATGAGCTTTGTTCTGAACATTTGTTCTGACTGGTGTGTTCTTTTCTCTTTGATCTATTTTATATTCAGGTGCCTTTAAAACGCTCTCTGTTTCTTCATTCATCATCTAATCACGTGCTGCAGTTACAGTTTCTGAAAAAAATCAAATGGAGCTGCATTCGAGAGGCGAGCACAAGGAGGAACAATATGAAAATTGGTTTTGTGCGCCCTCTAGTGGCTGTTTTCCTAGAAGTGAAAGGTAAAATAATGTAAGCATTACACTGGGAACATAATTAAAAAGTCATCATTTTTCACAGGCAATCTTTCCCAGTTATTATTATTATTATTATTATTATTATTATTATTATTATTATTATTATTATTATTGTTGTTGTTATTATCATTATATTATTGTTGTTATTATTATTGTTGTTATTATTATTGTTATTATTATTGTTGTTGTTGTTGTTGTTGTTGTTATTATTATTGTTATTGTTATTATTATTATTGTTGTTGTTATTATCATTATATTATTGTTGTTATTCTTATTGTTATTATTATTATTATTATTGTTGTTGTTATTATTATTATTATTGTTGTTGTTGTTGTTGTTAGTATTATTATTATTATTATTATTGTAGGCATTCAAAATTATAATTAGCATCAAAATGATGCGCTCATCACTTTTACTCATCAGTGTTTGTTAATGCAGTCAATTTATATAAATAAATAAAAACAAAATAGTGCTTAATTTTATAGCTCTCAATACATTCTTATGTTTTTATTGTCATAGTGTAAATATGCATAATATGCTAATTCAATGTCACACCTGCTGGCATGCTAATCCCATACTGAGATGATCATAACTGATTATCGAAATGGAATTATACTTTTCAGAACATAAATTTGAATGTGTTCTTCTGCTTTTCGAGTGAATACGTTTACAACAGGCTAATATTGTACACGCTTACAACAGGCTAGTTATCTTCTGATAGTTCTTCTTGATTTCACACTTAATTTTCTAATCTGTATAGTGTAAATATATGAGCTATATTGTGTTACTCGGTTTAGATTTCACAGAAACACTAAGGGACTGTTCATTGAACTGCCTCCTGATGTTATCAAGTTCATCTTCATCGATGTACTCATAATCATGAGTGTTGTCTTCGTTCAATTGGTTCACACACACGTTTTCCAAACTTTGGCCTCTGCTGACAGCTGGAGGTGGGAAACACACACACACACACACACACACACACACACACACACACACACACACACACACACACACACACACAGTATTAGTGCAGTAGTCACAACACCTATATGGTATGATGTTCATACCTTTTGGTATTTGGTATACCTTTTGGTATTGTAGTTCTGGGTAACGTGGCAGGAATCACAGTATTTTTCTCGATTTCTGAGATATCGTAGTCTGTAGAACTTCCTCGGATGACCATTGTAGGCTTACAAAAAACAAGACGCAAGAGGACAGTTTAATGGATGCAGATGTTAAACAGTTGGAGTAGGAAATACCTTTTAATTTACCAATATAATTAAAATTCATATTTATTTATTCATTCATTCATTAAATGTAAACATATAATAAGCAATTATTGAACGAGGCAAGGTATGATACAGAGATATATTCAGACAGAGAGAGTTTCTTTTGCTTTGGTGGATAAAACCTTCCAAAATCAGGATAAATCTTCATATCATACAGAAGGCGAATTCTATAAATGTTTGAATATTTATTGAAAATATTTTTACATCTGGAGGAAAGTGCACCATAACCGCATGGAAGTGCTGCATGCTACTTCTTTCTAACACCATTTCTGATTTATTTTAAACAATGCTTTTTGCAAGTAGCACGCCTCTAGTCTTGAGCCAGTTTCTCACTAGTAGGGAACATAAATAGCAAATAAGATAGATGAGGTACGCCCTACTGAAAGTTAATCCTTCTTGATATTAATCATCCTTGAGATAGCCACATCAATCAACCACATTGCTCTGTTGCCATGTATACACTAATGTAATTTACTTCAGATTCAAAAATCATTTTGAAAGAAATGCTCAAGAAAATCTTATTTAAATAAATAAGTGGTAGTTTACTTTTTGTAGCTTTAAACAAGAAAAACTTTAAAACTCGAATGGCATGGTGGCATAATGCTTAGCAACCTCACAGCAAGAAGATCTTGAGTTTGAGTCCCGGGCGTGTCTGTGTGGAGTTTATATGCTCTCCCCTTGCTTGTGTGGGTTTCCTCCAAGTACTCCGGTTTCCTCCCACAGTCCAAAGACATACACCTTGTTCCAAATTGCCCCTGTGTGTGAGTGTGAATGGTTATGCGTGTGTTGGCCATGCAATGAATTGGTGATCTGTTCAGGGTGTACCCTGCCTTTGCCCTGAGTTGGCTGAGATAGGCTCCAGCCTCCCCCGACTCTGGTAGGATAAAGCGGCTCAGCAAATAAATAAATAAAACGTTAACACATCAAAAAGCATGAACAATGAAATGGGAAAATTCATTCAGACCATTAACTGGCCACTAGATAGCAGCAAAAGTCTGCGTGAAAAGGATTTTTCAAAAAATAGAATATCGATGTAAATGTTTAAAAGAGGATACAATATCATATGATATAGATAGATAAATAGATAGATAGATAGATAGATAGATAGATAGATAGATAGATAGATAGATAGATAGATAGATGTATATATACAAAGCTTAAAAAATACAATGAAGATAAAGAGTGAGCAAAAAATTATGAAGAAAGAATAAAATAGAAAAAAAATGTGTAAAATATTTTGTATGTTTCATTATTTTCCAGTTAGAGTGTTTTCTTGTTTTTTTATTGTTTGGTTGTGTTTTTGGTGTGTCATTAAGCAGTAATGTCAGTGAGCTGGAACTTATGCTGCTTTCGTTTCCTGCTGGAATTATGGTAAATATGATTTGACAAGTGGAGTTGTGTTCCCAGTGGTATTTACCACTGGTGTACCGGGGTTTGCTGGAGTACCTACACTTGTCCCACTTGGTGACCTTTCACCTTTAATCTATGCCAATGGCAGGATTCAGCAAGCAAATAATTTGTAATGAAACCACTATTTTACTAGTGATAGTAAAAGATTTTAATGACAAATGAAAAGAGGGGGAAAGGTGAGATTTAAACTCCTGTTTTTGATGATGCAGGATTTTTCGGATTCTACAGTGTTCGGTCAGAGCCGAAAAACATATCCGTTTCAAACGTGAAAACTTTAACATGACCAACATTAAATACATCAACATCTCTTTCAATACTTGGTCTGCGATTCTGCGACGTGAAAAGCTATCTACTACTGTAAAGTTTATTTAAAGTTAAGTGTAAAGTGTATTTATTACTGGGAAAACAGCCATCAGTAAATCCACATTCATGTCACAAGTTTTTGTATTATAAAGTAAAGTGTTGGACATTTTATCTTATCAACTTTATCATGATAGACTTAGTGACTTTTTTTTACCGTTCTTGGTAAGTAAATATCGTATCTATCCACGAATTTAGGGATGTCTTAAAACATGTGGTAACCACCATTCTCATTATCCAGAAACAACAAAGTCTTGCACTGATTTGTGGATGACAAATTGAGCCAATAGCAACTTCAGAAAAGACTTTTTGACAACACTGTACATGATGTATGTAAATTAGACATTGTAACGTATTGTGAGACATCATTAGCCAATCCAGGGACTTTTTGAGACATTTCAGAGAGAGTCAATAGAGATTTATAAGGAGAGTTTTATGGCAACACTATCTGTATTAATATTTACATTAAGACAGCCATGAGATATTTTTTGGCTGTTATATACTAAGCTCCTGCGCTGGCAAAATACCATTATAATTTATTAAATTCAGAAATGACAACAGATCTGATAGCTGTCAGGCAAAGAAAAATGTGTTTAACGGGCTGGAAGCGTCATATTGATGGTATGGCCATTCATGTAGGTATAGTGGTTTAATATTGCACAAGAACTAATCAATTGTTGGTGGTAATTACCTTTGGCAAGCAGGTTGGTTTTTCTGGTCTTGCTTGCAGTGTCCTGACTGGTCGCTCTGGAGGTCGTTTGGGTGTTTTTGGAGGTCGTGGTGGGGGTGTTACTGTGGCTACAGCATACCTCCGCATGGTATAGTAACATTTCTCAGAAATCTCTTCAACAAATGAGTTGACACTAAACGAGGGTCCCATTTCGTTCCATCTTTTATCCATGTGAAGGGTCATGTGTGTGCGATTCACTGCAATCTCCCACCAGCTTGAGAGGTCTGTGGTCGAGACAAGCAAATATGGGTCAATGATTTCTTCCTCAATGCGCAGGCCTGGAACTCTGGCCAAAATGTCGTCCTTTAATGCAAGGTCACGAACAGAAACCTTGACGTTGAATGGTAAAGGGAACCAACGGCAAATTTCTGAAAGGGAATACTGTCGTTTATCATGGATGACTTCCATGAATCCACCATCTAAAAACATTGGAAGATGCACAGCTTCCTGGGATTTCCCTTTAATCTTCAAGCACATCAGGTAATCCCTCATCTCCTCAGTTTCAACATGCTTGGGTTCTTTCTTCTTCACTTGAAACTCATCTCCCACCAGAACGGATGCTAAACCATCATAAGTGGAATCAAAGGCCCTAGTTGCCACAATGTGCAGATTTTCAGTGTCACTTTGTGCTCGTTTCAGGTCGTACGGCGTAGGAAATTCACGAGGTCGTCGCTTCAATCGTCCATTGTAGCTTGTTGGAATTAGGAAATGCCTTGGTGAATCTTGACGGATTTCCGTTGCAAGGATTCGCTTGGCTTCATAAGCCTGATGTACAATTATTTTAGCGCAATCTAAAAGGAATGACAACTCTTCTGGCATGTTCCCTTCGATTGTAGGCCTTTCAATCACTTCAGCCACAAAGGGGAAGATCTCAGAAGGTTTTTGGAACACATCCTGAAGGGAAAGGGGTTGGATGAAGGAGCTTGTGTCAAACTGATCTGTCACATCCATCACTTCCACGTCCAGGTTGGATGGAATGACAACTATGTTCTTCCCAGCTGTAGAAGAAAAATAAGCAAAATATATCATTGATGTTGAGAATGTACATGATGTGACACTTAAGCTTTTGCTTAAAACAGATTCATTGAAATTATTAATAAAATAGTTACATTTAACTAATCCTGTATATTGATATAGAGCCAAAGTATCAATTGGTTATTTGAGCCAATTCAAATTAGTTAACATTTTAACTAATCTGTGTTAGTCACATTAAGTAATTTATATTGTGCATACTAACAATAAATCCACTACACAGGCTATATTTTAAAGATATTTACATTTATAGCCTTTGGCAAACACCCACAGACTTTTATTTATTATTTTTATACACCTGCGCAATTGAAGGTCAAGGGCCGTGCTCGAGGGCCCAACAGTGGCACCTCGTGGCACTTGGGCTTAAATGCGTGACCTTTGGATCAGTAATCCAGAGCTGTAACCAGTCAGCCACCACTGTTTACACAGTACACAGTTTTGCGTGACATACAAGACTTGCATAGATTTAAACGAAAATTTCATGAAAGTCCTCAGAGTGATAATCAGTCTCCCCAATGTGCGATTCAGTAAACAAAACCAGGCCTGACAGAGTCTGTTGTATTTTGCGTGCTTGGATGGACAAGTGACTTGGTCACTAGTTTTGTTAGTATGAACTAATGTATTCATTCATTCATATCAGTATCTTCATGATAGAAAGCTCTTCCAGGACATCCGTACAGTCTCAATCTTATTAAGTACTTACCAAAATGCCAGGTCTAAAGGTACAGACTTCACGGATATTGTGACTTATGGCAAACTGATATCGTTGCATTAACGTAATTAATGCAGTTAGTTGGTAATACAGTGAGTTGGTATATATCTGCTTTCAATTTCCTGGTAAGGTGTTTGATATTCAGTTTATCCTTTATACTCCTGTCTGAAGTAAAGCTGACTCAACTGTGGTTCCTATCATCCTCTTGCCTAATTGATCTTGCTTTTACTGCTTCTCCTGTTGGAGCTAACAAACCCTGCTGTCATGATAACCCTCTCTGATGCTACATTCAGACTTCCAGTTGGACATTCTCAATTATTCAAGTACTGTTGAATCCAAATCATGCCATCCAAAACAGAACCGACAGGTCAAAATGTCTCCCTTTCGTCAGCTCATGTGGTTTGAGAGCATGAAAACCATGAGCTCTGGTTTACTTATTAGGGAGGTCTATATCTAACCCCTAGATTGCAGGTTACCAGTCATGGTCCTGGAGTTCCCCCTCCCACCAGTGCTAAAACAATACTTTTTAAAGGGCAAAATGAAGGTTACATTAAACACACATACATACACACACTACTAAATATATGTGTGTGTGTGTGAATGTTATATATATAAAATGTTGTTTCATTTAAAAATAATAACAATTAAAACATGGTTTTAAAAGAAATTTTGCTGCATGGAATTAACCCTGGGTCTAATGTGGCACAATAAGTTCATGTAATTCCTGCAATTACACAGGCATTTATCATTAAAAATTAGTAATATGTTTTAAATAAATATGCTTACTACAGTACATATACATTAATCATAATAATAATTATAATCACAATAATACACACACACACACACACACACACACACACACACACACACACACACACACACACACACACACACACACA
>JAOUQZ010000024.1:734204-744844 GCA_028564935.1 Neosilurus hyrtlii
ACACTCACTCACACACACACACACACACACACACACACACACACACACACACACACACACACACACACACACACAGACACAGACAGGGAGCTTGTTCTCTCAGCTGTATGACACACACTTATCCCTGTCCCTCTGCCTCTCTCTCTGACTCTCTGTCTCTCTCTCTCTCTCACACACACACACACACACACATACATGAGTGTGAGAGCGAGATTACAAGAAAACGAATGCCTTGTTAAGGTCAGACTGGAGACCTTGTTCTTTCAGCTGTAAAACTGACTCAGCCCACACACACACACACACACACACACACACACACACACACACTTCTGAGCGCTGTAAGTGTACACCACATGGGTGTGACGACATGGGATCAGGAGAGTGTGAAGGATTGATACACCGTAGACACATTAACGGTTAGAGCTGGGATGATACAATACAATACGCTCACAATACGATACAGCGGTACAATACTGACATGACGCAACAATTCAGGCCCTTATTAGACACCACACGGTCTCCAGCAATAACACATGATTACAGCTTGACACTTAATTGTTGCCAGAATATCGGTAAAAGCAATACATTCTACATTTACAGCATTTGGCAGACGCTCTTATCCAGAGCGACTTACAATTATCATTTTTATACAACTGAGCAATTGAGGGTTAAGGGCCTTGCTCAAGGGCCCAACAGTAGTGATAGTGGGGATTGAACCGCTGACCTTCGGATCAGTAACCCATCGCGTTAACCACTAATACATCACAGCCCTGTGTAGCGCACAGCTATGCTAACATTAAATTACAGAACATAACACAGAAAGCCAATCTCAGTCTCTCACTTACTCATTCACCAAACTGTGTAATCATACCAGGGTCACAGGGAGGCCGGAGCCTATCTCAGCCAACACGGGGTAAAGGCAGGGTACACCCTGGACAGCTCACCAGACCATCACAGGGCCAAAACACACACAATCATTCACACAATTTGGAAACGCCCATGTTTTGGGACTGAAAACCAGATTACCCGGAGGAAACCCAGGCAAGCATGGTGAGACCATGCAAACTCCTCTCAGAAACACCTGCGCTCAGGACTCAAACCCAAAATTTTTGTGCTGTGAGGTGGACATGCTAAGCACTACGCCAAAGCGCTACCACAGAACGTCAATATCAAAATGAATTTCAATAATAGCAAGATACTTGAGATTTTTTTCATGATGGCAATGAAGGGATACATCATGATACCAAAATACATACTGATGCACAATGCATGAAAAGTTCATGAGTAGTGGTGGTGTGATGTTAGAAAATATCTTTATCGTGATATATATATATATATATATATATATATATATATATATATATATATATATATATATATATATATATATATAACGCAACAGTCAGTACATGGTACATCAGGAATGATATTTACTGCATGCAATAATACACCATATTTCAACATGTTAATACAATGGGAGCAAAATGGTAACAACACCACAATAAACAGTACATTACCATTTTATTGCTCTAATATTAAGGGAGGAGCGATACCAAAAAGATCCACAAGACGATATTAAACATTTGGGGGGGCGGCAAACAATCAAAAAAACAAAGATACTTCAAGAAATGCTAAAAATTAATAGCATTCATTAGAATCAAGGCTGTGCGATACGATCCCGAAAAATAAATACATCAAGGTTTTTGATAATGTGTCATGCTAACAATGAGTTAGCAACAAACTAACCTAATAACAATATTTACACGATTAAATTTATTCCACAATTAATAATACGGATCACGCTTAGGGGCCAAAAGTATCATGATACTCAAGGACTTTAGCTGATACCCAGTATTTATCATGTATACGCTTGGGGTTTTTTCACTTAGCAGGTATATTAAACATAGATGAAATATGGTGTTAGCTCTGGGAAATAAAATGGAATCGGCCACAATGTCTTTCTGAAATCATTTGTTTACTCCTGTAGGTGAGTGTCAGTGACCCCTGCAGCTGGTGCCTTGATATAAGTAAACATTGCCATCTGTTTAATTTCTCTAAAAATGGTTTGCATTTTCGATGGGATCGAAAGAGGCCAGGCAATACAATCAAACATCAATCATGTTACTTGATACACGATACAATTTTGTGTCACAAACCATACTTATGCCACAAATATCACACCACAATATTTACAAATGATATGATAAAGATATTTCCTGGGTAACACTATGGGGTGAGCAGAATGGACAAAATATCATTATCACAATACTCACAAGAAATGATTGATACTTATATATATATATATATATATATATATATATATATATATCGGGGGTTTGTTGATATCATGATATCTTGTTAAGAAAGACGTGAAGTGAAGTGATGCTCTCTATATATCGTTACATGTATATATATACTCTGAAGAAATGTCTTAGGGTACACTGGTTATGTGATGTTGCCATGGTAACAAATGGGCAAGTGATGACGATGACAATGATGATGACGACGGATTATCGACTCACCTTTTTCGGCGTGTCCCATTTGGACTGTGGTGGGATAACGAGAGAGAGAGAGAGAGAGAGAATCAATCCATCGCTTTTTTTCACCAGCTCATTTTTTTTATCCTCGCCACGATAATCACAACGTTCGCTAATCAGACCTCCGCGCTGCGCCCGTCTCTTTTTGATGGCTAATGAAATTAATCTGGGTTTGGACTCCTCTGATTAATTAATCCGCGATTCTACGGACAGCTGGGCGAGACGTGGGTCACGGCCCGACAGATGTGGGGAGGGAACACAGCTGGCGTTTGGAATGCAGCCTCGCTCTCATCTCATTACAACACCAAAAATAAAGATCGCTAAAGAAAATTAAAAGATAGAGGAAGGAGTGGCAATAATTGATTACGCGATACATCATGATATTTAACGCTCACGTTAAGAACATAATGTTTATACGTTTGTGTTCAGGCTTTCTTATTTTTCCATATTTATTAGCATTTTATTTTGGGCGATATGATCATTTATCACATCAAGAACCTCACACCGCGACACAGGAAGAGGTTTCTACACTACACAACACACGCGACACATTATTTCCATGTAGCATCATGCAAATTATTGAAACAAATTTAAAATTGGAAGAATTTGTAGAAGGATATCATATCATGATACCTCAGTAAGCGCCACCTCCATCCTACTACCAGATCTGCGAGCTGTCAGTTATGTGAAGAAAAACACTGTATCTCATTGGCTGATGAGAAGCAGGGATTATTTTTCCATCTCTTCTGTTTTTTTGTTAATGTTGTTGGATCCTGGATTCTGATTGGTCAGCTCAGATCAAGTGATGATTAATTCCCAATGAAAAGTTATATGAATGCGTGATCGTTTCTATAGTAACCATGTGATCGCTTGGAGGCGGCACAACATAAAGCACGTTTAAACAAGGAGTTCCTGGAGTCAGTGCTCTGGAAGAGTCCGAGATCTTTCATTTTTAAAATTTCCATCAGAACAGAAGAGATGACTGATTTTCTGTTCAGTTTCTCAGTAACATGATGAACTGGTTTTTTTCAGTTGTAACTAAAATCAGGAACTAATTTTTTTTCAAATATTAAACGTAACCATAGAGATAAAAATCATTCTGGGATGTACTCGGCTTTTTAAATGAAATTTGTTAGTAATTGCTGGTAAATCACTGCGGACAAAGAGAAATAATCAGCATCTGCATGGTAACTGTAACTCCGCCCCATCGCAACATGTCTACATCATCATTGTCTTGTTGTTGTTTTTCAGTATCAGTATTAACACTGCAGTCTCTCTGGAGCTTTTATTTTATAAAAATGTGGAAAAAAAGCACACAGACACCTGAAATCACAGTCAGTGCGCTGCATTTCAGAGGATGCATGTCTGCGTTCCACTCCTGAAAAGGTTCCTGGAAGGTCTTAATGCTCTGAGTTCCTTCAGGAAATGTGTTGGCTCTCCTAAAGCTCCGTGGTGGAACTGTGTCATTTCATTTTTTTTTTTTGAGTGCCTTTGAACGTATGAAGGCGACATATTCGGTGCTGAGACATAAAGTCCACCTCAGCGTGAAGACGGCTGTGTTCCAAATTACACAACACACACTGTGGAGACAAACACAGGCGAAAGAGGATCCTGTTTCATACACCAGAGCGAGATCGGGATCACACAGGGAACCATGTTCTAAGGGTTCTAATTGTAAAAAAAATAGGGTTTATTTATTTTGGGAAGCACATGAACACACACACACACACACACACACACACACATTACCATGTTCTGGAATTCTAAAAGGTTCTAGGGGTAAAATAAAAAATCAGTTTTATTTTGTCTTGAGAAGCACAACAACCACACACACACACACACACACTCTCTCTCTCACACACTCACACACACTCTCTCTCTCTCTCACACACACTCACACACACACACAAACACACACACACTCTCTCTCTCTCACACTCACACTCTCTCTCTCTCTCACACACACACACTCTCTCTCTCTCTCACACACACACAAACACACTCTCTCTCTCTCTCTCTCTCACACACACACACACACACACTCTCTCTCACACACACACAAACACACACTCTCTCTCTCTCTCTCTCACACACACACAGCTTTACCATTTTTTATGGGTTCTAGAGGTTTTATGGGTAAAAAGTTTTTTTTTATTTTGAGAACGACCACACACACACACACACACACACACACACACACAGGGCTTTGATCACAGTGAAGTCCTTTCATTCATTCCAAGTAAAAAGGTTCCTCTGGGCTCTAAGGTTCTTCCGGGGAACCTTTCTGGTTCTCTGTAGAACCCCAACAACAAAAGGTTCCTTTTCAGAAAATGTCGCAGAACCGTTTCTCACCTTTACACTGATCTCTCTCTCCCTCTCCCTCTCTCTCTCACACACACACACACACACACACACACACACACACACACACACCTCATTTGTTATTTTTTAATTCGTTCCTTTTTGTTCTGTTTCAACTCGTTGCACGTGCAACTTTTCCCCGGGTCTCTGATCCGCGCGCGTGCTGATATTGTTTCAATGAAACTCGTGGCAACTGATCCACACAAACACAAACAAACAAACAAATAAACACACACTGCCTTTGGGTTTGCTTTGGTTTAGGTTTTTGTTCTTTTTGCGCTCGCGCTACACTCATTAACAGCGTTGCATGCGCACACCGGGTCACGCGCGCCGAGACATCCCTGCCCGGGCGTGCACGCGGACTGAGAGGCGCTTGTTTATTTATTTACTTATTTATTTGTGTGTGTGTTTATGTGTTTGTTTATTTATTTGGATTCTCCGGAAATAAACTCCAGGTGATGACGGCGGTGGGGTTGATTATGTAGTGGGCGCCTGTGTAGCGCCGAGGCGGTGATCTGATCGACCCCCCCCAAAAAAAAACATCCAGGAAGCAGGAAAACCAGGGAAGAAAAAAAAGGAAAAGTTTTCTGGTGCAACACCGGCGACATCAAAGCGCGCGCGCTACTGGACCTTTGTTTGATTTTGTTTAGGAGCTCACAACACCTGGAGTTTACTGTGCGCGCGCGCGCGCGCGCACGCACACACACACACACACATACACACATACAGAGACACACACACACACACAGGTTTGAGTAAGGTGTGTGTGTGTTAAGCAGACTTACCGGTTCCGTAGTCGCTCCCGGCGGCTCCCACCGTCGCGTACAAAAGTACCAACCCCAGCACGAGCGTATCCATGTCCCGCTCACGAGCTAAAACTTTATCAGCACTTTTCCAGGTGACACGCTTCTCTCGGGGCAAGTTAATCCGACCACGTCTCGCGCCCCATTCTCTCTACCTCTCACACGCTCTACCCGTCAGTCTGTGCGTATCTGCGCGCGCGTACGCGCGTGTATGTCTGTGTGAGTGTAAGCTCTCCTCGCGCGCGCGCGCACTCACTCACTCTCTCGGTTACTTTGTTTCACACACACGGGTAGTGAGAGAGAGAGAGAGAGAGAGAGAGAGAACGAGCGTGATGACGTCAGCGCAACTCACGGGCGCACAACTTCTCCACATCAAAGCGCCCCCTGCCGACAACCAGCGCGCGCACCTGTCTGTCTCACACCTTCCTGTCTGTCTGTCTGGTTTTCTCTCCTTGTGAAAATCAATAAGCTCTGTCCTGATTGGTCAGGTCAGGTCGCTGTGAGGAGTCCGGGTAGAACTCTAATGGGGTTTTCTGTTTGTTTGTATCTCAAGCCTCTTCTTATTTCCGAATCTTCTCCACAGGTCGGATCGGGTGATACCTACTGATGCAGCCTCCCACTTTTATAAAGATGAGGTTAATGATGCAACAGGCAAAACAAGCGATCAGCTGTGACGTCACCTGGGAACACTGCAGGTCATTTCTGTGAGATCACAATAATAAGCAGTGACGTAGGAAAAGGTCATCTGGTCATGTCCGTGCTTCTTATTGTGATGTCATAGAAATGACCTGCAGTGGTCCTCGGTGACGTCACAGCTCAGCTTGTTTTGCCTGTTCCAAGCCCTGACCGTTTTCCTTGGCAAAAAGTCACTCTCTGTGACATCACTTCTCCTTTGTGACTTATTGGGCATAACGGCAGCCATGGCCTAATTGTTAGAGAAGCAGGTTTGGGACCTAAAGGTTGCTGGTTCCCAGCAGGAAAAATGTGTGGTGGTGGGGTAGTGAGCTGCAACTCCCCTCCCCTCCTCCACCTTCATGGCTGAATTGCCCTTAAGCAAGGCACCTAACCCCCAACTGCTCTCCGGGTGTCGCAGTGTGTGGCAGCTCACTGCTTTAACTGTGTGTGTGCTCACTGTTTACATGTGTGTGTGTGTGTGTGCTCACTTTGGATGGGCTATATGCAGGAGCTAAATTTCCCTTGCGGGTTTATTACAGTATAGCAAAATCATAAATTTCTTCCTTGGGACATCTCCTCTCTGTGACTTCATCACTTCCGCCTTGGGACGTCTTCTCATGCTTCTTCTCTGGGACATCATCACTTCTTCCTCTCCTTTTGACACTCCTCTTCATCATCACTCCTCTTGCTCTCCATCACTCTTCTTCATCACTCTTCTTCATCGTCTGATCTCTTGGTTAGTCTTTACTTGGACCCCTGTAATCGCTGCTTGCCGCTGTACTTATTACTTCGCCGCCACTCTGTGAGACATCATCACTTCTTTGCAACAGAAAACAAAGATCCATAAAACTCTCTGTGACATCATCACTTCTTCTTTGCAACAGAAAACAAAGATCCATAAAACTCACTGTGACATCATCACTTCTTCATCACCTCTTCATTACCGCCTGTGCTCCTTATTAATCTCTTAACTTGGACCCCAGGAATCGTTGCTTGCAGCTATCTTTTCTCTTCTTTTTATTTTTTTATACATTTTATTAATATTTCTTACTTTTTAAATCATTCTCATTGTCTTTTTATTTTACCCTCTCCCTCCATCCTTTTCTTTTTCTTTCTTTCTTTCTTTATTTCTTCCTTCCTTCCTTCCTTCCTTTCTTTCTTTCTTTCTTTCTTTCTTTCTTTCTTTGTCATTTATTTAATAGGGTTTCTTGGAGGCTGGATTCTTCTTATTCTGAACGAGTATGGGGTGCACCCTGAACAGCCTACCTGACCATCACAGGGCAACTAAGAAGAAGGGATACAGTAGATAGATAGTTAGATAGATATATATATAGATAGATAGATAGATAGACAGAGAGTGTGTGTGTGTGTGTGTGTGTGTGTGTGTGTGTGTGTGTGTGTGTGTGTGTGTGTAAATCATATGAGGTGAAATTATCGGAATTTATCCAGGATCAGGAGGTCATTGATGTGGGAGACGACCTCAGATCAATTCCTATAAATAATTTCACCTCATGGTCCAAAACGCGCCTGTGTCTCGACCCTCAGACCCAGAAAATGTCCCGCCCTAAACATGAGTGTGTGATGTGTGAGTGAAGATTAACAACTCAATGAATGACTAAAATAAATGAGGAAGAGTCAGGAGCAGTTAGAGACATCTCTCTCTCTCTCTCTCTCTCTCTCTCTCTCTCTCTCTCTCTCTCTCTCTCTTTCTCTCTCTCTCTCTCTCTCTCTCTCTCTCTCTTTGTCGTTTGGACCCTGAGGGTTTTCTTAATGAAAAGAACAGAAAAAACATCCTTCACCAGTGTTTTTTATTCAGGGCTTCTCCTCTCCTGCATGCATTTTAATTAAGCGTACTCATGTGAGGAACGTTTAAGAACATGACCTTTAAGAATAAAGCAGTACGATTGTGAATTCGCACAGGTTAGTGATTACATTCTTTTCTTTAGCTTAGATACTAAAATATCAACATTGCACTGAAGTCAGAGCCTTGGCCTTTCCCGGCATTCCCTTAGATTCTGAGGAGAGCCACAAAAGAAGGACATTTCCAGACTTTACAAAGCTGAAAAAATAAGTGATGTCTCCTAAACCCACATCAGAAAAATAAGAACTGTTTGTTCATTATGAACATCGGTATGAAGTACAGTGTGATTCATTTTTATTTCACCTCCAAACAAAATGAATCAGTATTATACTGGACCTCAACCCACATGTCAATCCTTCCAAACCTAATGAATCAGTTTTATTCCACATCTGAATGAAATAAAATCAGTTTCATTCTGCATTCAACCACATAAGCTTTACTTTACTTCCAAACTCAATAAACTGGATTATTATTTAGCTTCCAGACCAAATAAATTAGTTTTATTCTTCTTTCTAAACCAAACGATTCAGTTGAATTCTGCTTCCAAACCAAACCAATTAGTTTTATTCCACTTTCAAATCCAATTCATCTGATCTCAAATACTAAGAAAATGAAATCATTTTATTCCAAAATGTTATTAATTTTTTTTTCTAATTTGCTCAAGTTTTGTCCTAATTCCAAACCGAATGAATCAGTTCGATAAAGATTTTAAACAAAATGAATCAGTATTATTTTGTGTATAAACCCAAAGAATCGATTTATTCCACATTCAAAGGAAGTTTATTCGGTTTATTCCAAGTACAAATCAAATCAGTTTTATTCTTCATCTAATCACAATAAATCGGTTTTATTTGGTGTCTACACAATTTTTTTTATCTTGCTATTGCAATTCAAATCCAATTTCAAATCCAATATTCTGCTTGTGAGATTTAAGTCCAGTGAATCGTGTTAATTCCAATTTCATTCACGTTTATTCAGTTTGAAAACCCAATAAATCAGTTTTTTCTTATAATTTCTAAAGCTAGTGAATCAGATTTTAATAGGACTGGTTTGATCTTGTTTTAAAACTCATATATATCAACTGCTTTGTTTTATTCCACTTTCAAATCGAAAAAAAAAACTTTATAATGCTTCTAAATCTAATAAATCCCTTTCCACATTCAAACTCTAAATTGTATTTATTCCAGTTCCAAACCAAAACTAAATTGGTTTCACTCATTCACTCACTCACTCATTTGTCAGACCACTTAATTCCATTAGGCACACGGTGAGGCTGCAGCCCATCTCAGTCAACACTTGGCGAAGGCGGAGTGCACCCTGAACAGCTCACCAGACCATCCCAGGGCGAACACACACACAACCATTCACACAGCCAATTAGCCTAGTGTTCATGTCTTTGGACTATGGTAGGAACCTGGAGTACCTGGAGGGATCTCATGCAAAACATGGTTCCCATGAAACACCTGAGCCCAGGACTCAAACGAAGGACGTTCTTGCTGTGAGGCGGATATGCTAACTACACCCTGAATTGGTAGTATTTTACATCTAAAACCTGTGAATTGGTTTTAATTTCCTTCTGCAGCCAGTAATGTGATTTTATTACGTTTTTCAACTCAAAGCCATTTGATTAACAAGGTATTTTGTTTTTGTTTGCTTTAAAGACTTTTTTTTAACCTTACTGTGTTTATAACTTTCATCCTCTCCAGTGGTTTCGACGATGATTGAAGTGTCCTCATTCATTACATCATCACAGGGAAAATTAAATATGTGTTCTGTGCTGTTCTGACATAAAATATTTCCTCAGTGCAGGGTTTAGGAACTGTAAATATTCCACCGTGTTTCCATGACGCTGACCTCTGACCCAGGTTGGCTTTTTGATGGGTTAACTTGTTTGCCCATGTGCCGAGGCTCCTTGCCTTCACTCAAGCCTGAAATGTGCTTTGCTTACCCATAATGCCATGTTTATTTGTAATCTCTTTGCTGGCGTGACCTTTACGCATGGCTCGGAGATATCGCTGATACGCAGCGCGTAAAATGAGCACAGGTGGGTTTGTTTGCTCTGGAGAGAGGAAGCGGTTTTTAATGACTGAGTCTTCGCCCATTCTTCACACGAGCAGGTGTGCCAAACGATGAATCATCACTTTAGGGTTATTAATAACAAATCATTTTTTTTAAAACCTGGAGAGTGGAGGAGATGCTTGAAAAGAGATGAGCTGATGAGTGTCACAGCTCTGTACTCGGCTTTTTAATATCCGCTTTTGTCCTGCTTATTAGTCAAATATGTACTTTACAGCACAGCGCTCACATCTGGATTCATTCAAACATTACACACACAAACACACACTCACACACACACACACACACACACACACACACACACACACACACACACACACACACACA
>JAOUQZ010000024.1:748728-760380 GCA_028564935.1 Neosilurus hyrtlii
CCTGACACCCTCTCTTGAGTGCACACACACACACACACACACACACACACACACACACACACACACACTTCGTTACCATTTCTTGTCTTTAATTCCTTTTCTTTGCGGTAATCATCTCTCTTTTGTTTGTTACAACGCTCTTGCTTTAAAAATAATTAATTTATAATCCAACAAGACAAAAATAATTCTGCTTTCACTTAGAAAAATTAAACACTGAGTAATTACAGTTGGTAGCCTGTGGCTCCGCTGTGGCCTGCGGTTAGCGTGAGCGTTAAATCGTGCCGTTGTTAGAATGTTGATTCGCTCTGAATTATAAATAGCACATTGATATTATTATTATTAACATTTATAACACTTACAGCTGTTCAAAGGCCAATATGAAATCATAACTATTCATTTTAATGGTCATTTTCATGTGTGTGTGTGTGTATGTGGGTGTGTGTGTGTGTGTATGTGCTAGGGGGGTGAGAGAGAGAGAGAGTGAGAGAGAGAGAGAGAGAGAGTGAGAGAGAGAGAGAGAGAGAGAGAAAATTTAACGAAATGTATAAAAATAAACTAAAATTCTATCCATCACCAAAGATGTACTATAACTCTCCCTGACATCATCATACAAGTCAGGTACAAGTTATTTATCTTTAATATTGTGGATATTAAAGTGACTGTAATCAACTCACCCCAGAGCTACTGAGTTCTGGATTCTGATTAGTCAGAAGGTGTTGATTAATTTTCTATAATTATTAATTGCCTTGTTTATGATAGTGTAATACTGTTCATAATCTCTGCTTACCTTGTTTATTCTATGTTTTTGATGTGCTGTCTGTCTGATCGTTTGGTGTCTGCGTGTCTGCATGTCCCAGGTTCATAAACTTCAGCTGTGTTTTGGAATTGGCAGCCTGGTTTGCATCATTCAGGGCAGCTGTGGCCTAAGGGTTAGAGAAGCGGGTTTGGGACCTAAAGGTCGCTGGTTCGAACCATCAGGAAAATGTGTGGCGGTGGGGGAAGGAGTGTGCTGCACCTTTCCTTCCTCCACCTTCATGGCTGAAGTGCCCTTGAGCAAGGTACCTAACCCCTGAACACTGAAAATACAGATTTTTCAGAAATATTTTAAGATTTTTTTTTTACTTTAAAAAATCTGTAAACTCTATGCCTGAAAGGTTAAATGCTGTAATCAAAGTAAAGGTTGTACTATTTATTGTTGTTTATTTACTTATTCTCATCAATATGATCCAATATTACATGAAATAAATACTTAAATATTACTTCTGATTTATCTTCATTTTGTTAAGTTGTATAAGTGTTCAGTGTTTTTTAATTTCTTCATTTGATAAACAATTCCATATGGTTTGAAGTTCATTCATGCCTCAATATACTTCTCATTGCCTACAATAGCATTGTTCAATATATATATATATAAATATAAAATCATTAATCCCTTTTATCTGCAGATCTCCGGCACTTTTTTCTCAATAAAGATACATGATATATAGGTGCATAGCTTGATAGATAGATAAAAAAACAAAAGAAATATATATGACGATAGATAGATAGATAGATAGATAGATAGATAGATAGATAGATAGATAGATAGATAGATAGATAGATAGAGAAAGATATATGTAGAGAGACAAACAGGCAGATAGATAGATAAGCATTAAAGAAATATATTAATAGAAAGAGAGACAGACAGGCAGGTACACAGATAGCTAGAGAGACAGACAGACAGACAGAATGACAGAATGACTGTCAGATGGATGAACAGGTGGATGACTAGATGGAGTTCTAAAGTACCGGGCTTGGGCATTTTTGTGTGGCGTTTGCATGTTCTCCTTGTGGCCGTGTGGGTTCCCTCCAGGTACTCCAGTCTTCTTCCACAGTCCACACACATGCATTCTGGTCTAATTGCCCCTCCGTGTGAGTATGAGTGTGAATCATTGTGTGTGTGATGACCCTGCGATGGTCTGGTGAGCTGACAAAATTTATTTCAATACTAAATACTACCAGAACCCAGTAGAACCTCCCTTCATTGGGAAAATGAGATACAGAATCATTAGAAGTGAGATAATCCATTAAATTACCATTACAGACCACTGGAGACACAGTACAGATGACTTAGCAGAATTTTTTAATTGTTTTTAGGAGTATAATGAACCTTTGAAGCTTCCTTTACACAAACACACAGCCAAATATTCCATATTAATATAAACTTATATATATATATATATATATATATATATATATATATATATATATATATATATATATATATATATATATATATATACTGTACATGTGCCTCAGATCAATATAATAATAATTATAATTAATAAAAAATAATTAAGAATTCAAATTTATTAAACATAAATAAATACATTCATATTTCAACTAGGGGCAGCATGTTGCTGTTGTGGCCACACAGCGAAAAAAGGCCCTGGGTTCAAGCCCCAACTTCAGTGAGGGTGTTTCTGTGTGGGGTTTACATATGTGGGTTTATTCTAGGTACTCTGGTTTCCTCCAACAGTCCAAGGACATGTACATTAAGCTAATTGACGGTGTAAGTGTGAATGGTTGTGTGTGTGTTACCCTGCGATGGAAAGCTGTTCAGTGTGTATCCTGCCCTTCATTCCAGTCATCCAAGATGGTCGCCCAGTTAATGTTCAGTTATTATCACACAGAGGAAAGATTTATAAAGTATTAGCTGCATTAGCCTCAAAGCTCATTCAGTAAAGAGACTTATCTTTCATAACGTGATGCATTACGAAATTATAAATTATTATTTCATTATTTTCATAGTGCCGTCATTCCTTTAAATGGTAATAAAAGTGACAGGAAGTGAGGGTAGAGTGTTTTAAAGGTGAGAAGGACGCTTTCTGAAGAAATCACAGAGTCCGAGTCTTTAACATCTCACAGCGAGTCACCTTCAGATTTCAGCTAATAAAGTGAATTAAAATTCTACACGTCTCTGTCGTCTCCGTCGCCGAACAAGGGCGAATGTGTTACACGCACAACCTTGGAAAAGAGTCATGTGATCACATGATGTGATTAACGTCCCCTCGTCATTTACCCCTCAGGCGTCTCAGGCCAGGTACAGGACAGGGAGGACTGCTAACTGCCTGAAGTCTAATGGCTCCACCAAAATAAAAAACCAGACAAAAAAAACCCCTCACCCATGAAACAATCTGAGTTTTAAAAACAACAACAACAACAACAACATAATAATAATAATAATAATAATAATAATAATAATAAAAGGAAATTAACAAATGTTATTCTAATTAATAAATCAATTCATCCATTTGCTGAAACATAATCGTACCAGGGTTTCCGGGAGGCTGGATCCTATCTCAGTCGACTCTGGGCAAAGGAGGTAAGGGTAGGCAGGTAGGTTACTCTGTTGGGCTTTTACACCCGAGCCTAGCGGCTCATCAGCCCGGGGCTTATCTCCAGTTTCTGTAGCGTGAAGCGACTAGGAGTTCAACTCCTCCTGGATGTGACGCTAGTCCATCACAGGTTACCTTCACAGTATTTTTATTGGTACCCATTTATACTGCTGGTTGGACAGAGACACACTGGTGGTTAAGACCTTGCCAGGGGTCTTAGCATGGTGGGGGTCCAATGGGGATTTGAACCCATAACCTCTCGATCATGAGCCCAGCACCTTATACACTATGCCACCGGCCACAAAAACAGCAAAGGAGGAGTACATCCTAAACACTCACCATTCCATCACAGGGCCAACATACACACAACCATGCACACTCACACCATGTACAATTTAGAGCAGCCAGTTAGACTAATGTGCATGTCTTTCGACTGTGGGAGAAAACTGGAGGACATGTAGAAAACCCATTGTCTGAGCCAAGCCTAGGACTCAAACCCAGGACCCTTTTTGCTGTGAGGCGGATGTGCTAAACACTACACCCCAGTGCCGCCCCAGTTCAATTTTAAATGAAAAAAATTGTTGAAATATATATTTATTTATTCTATTTTTAAAAATAAACTCAAACTTGACCTTCTTGCTGTAAGGTGGATGTGCTAATCACTACTGGAGTCCATCTTAGCTGACACTGGGTGAAGGTGGGGTACACCCTGAAGAACTTACCAGACAGCAAAACAAGCCCAACCATTCACACTCACATCCACGGGCAATTTGGAACAGCCAAATAGCCTGATATGCAAGTCTTTGGACTGTGGGAGGAAACCCAAACAAGCACGAGGAGAACATGCAAACTCCACACAGAAATACTCGGGCCCAGGAATCAAACCCAGGCCCTTCTTTTTGTGAGGTGGACGTGCTAACCACTACGCTACCATGACGTCCTGCAGCTCACAAAACCCATGCCCATCCTTGATGCCAAATAATTAAGTACTGGTCTTCACACATTTAATATAAATTCACTTTTAGTAAAAAGTTTGTTGTCTTTCTTCACTTAACAGTTACAGCAGTGCTGTATGACGATGCTAATCTAGAGGCCATGGATTTGAATTCTTATCTTATGAAATGTCTTATGAGGTGTTCAAATGGACAATTATCATGCAATGAGCACACACACACACACACAGACAGTGTGTGTGAGCATGCTGTGCGTGGGCTGTGTTTAGTGCTTGCTCTGGGTTTTTTAATCATATCTGTCAGAGGAATAGCGAGTGAGGGGCTTTAATCCTCCTCCTCCTCCTCCTCCGTAGCAGCAGTAGCGATGAGATGTGATGAGATGTGATGTGATGAGATGTGATGAAGGCAGGCAGCAATAACGGCGGATCTTATTAACACGAGTGTGTCGCTGTGTCCTAATCGAGTTAGCAGCACAGCCAAACCAATTACACACGCTAATAGAATTAGCCGAGGCAAAGCGGAGGCGTGATTGGATTGTGGTATTCATCTTTCGGGAAGCTGAATGAAAACTCTCGGCAGGATTTCAGTCAATATGTGCGCTGACATGGTGTCACGCCTCGTTATAAACGGGAATCCCAGAATAATTACAGCTATTAAAAAAGCGCTTTGTGTAGATGAATAAATAAAGACAAGGGAATGTTTTAGACCTGAACGAGAGCGTGGAATGTTATTCATACTTTATTGTTCAGTATGAGATCATTAATATTAGCATCAAGATTTATAACCTCCTCCAGTGTGGTGTATTAGTGAAAACACCAAACTGCCAAAAACATCACCACTACCAAAGGGGCGGAGCTTAGCGAAAACATGACCAGGCAATCATGAACCAGATGAGACGAAACCTCTGACTTTTCTTTTTGTCTCACTGTGCTTAGCTTCAGAAACATTAGCTTAACAACACTGTGTTGTTATTAGCCAGCTAAATAGCTACCTTGAAATCATAATTCCCATCATCCAGTGCCATTTCCATCCATTTCGCAGTGCGAAGTTTAGAAAATAATGTAGCTAGCAAATGATCGGGAAGCAGTACGTGCAACCTGAATTTTATGCTAGGTCACATGAGACATGAAAGAGATATAGGGAGATACAGAGAGACAGGTTGAGATGAGTGAGAAAGAGACAGAGTGAGACAGAGAATGAAACATAATTAGAGAGTGAGAAACAGGGAGAGAGGGTGTGAGACAGGGAGTGTGTGTGTGTGTGTGTGTGTGTGTGTGTGTGTGCGTGCGTGCGTGTGTGTGAAAAAGAGAGAGAGAGAGAGAGAGAGAGAGAGGCATGAGACAGAGTGTATGATAGAGAGAGAGAGTGAGACAGAGAATGAAACATAATTAGAGAGTGAGAAACAGGGAGACAGGGTGTGAGACAGGGAGTGTGTGTGTGTGTGTGTGTGTGTGTGTGTGTGTGTGTGTGAAAGAGAGAGAGAGGCATGAGACAGAGTGTATGATAGAGAGAGAGAATGAGGCAGAGAGAGATATATACAAATAGAGAGAGAGTGAAGCATGAGAAATAGTGTGAGATAGAGAGATACAGAGTGAGACAGAATGCGGTAAAGAGAGAGATATACACACTGAGAGATACAACGAGAGAGAGAGAGATGCAACGAGAGAGAGAGAGAGAGAGAGAGAGAGAGACTTTGAGTGAGACAATAAGAGAAAGAGTGTGACAGAGTTAGATAGAAAGACAGAGAGCCAGACAGACATATAGCGAGTGAGACAGACATATTGTGTGAGACAGAGAGTAAGAGATAGACAGACATACAGACTGAGAAAAAGATGGACAGACAGACAGGGAGAGGGACAGACAGACAGACAGCCCTTTAACTTTGATAATATGTGTTGTGTTATTGGATGATCACACAGCATTAAACTCCCATAGCTTCATATCAGTGCTGGGCCTGGGCCTCGTCTTAATCCCCTTGAGACGTCCCTCTCTCCCTCGCTGTGCACATTACACACACAACAACCCTCAACGTGCTGTGTGGGTAAATCTCAACTCCCAGCTGTAGCAGTGGAGTCAGTTTATTAGCCTTTCTGTTTCAGACTCAGAACGCGTTCTTGGCTAGATATTTTGTCAGGACATCATTCGCCGCGAACACTTGCCCCAGCCTGGCTTCACTCCAATAAAGTAGGTTCTGGACTAGCAGGAGAGAAACGTGCCAATTCTCAGTGCATGATACTGCATCCTCGTCTTCCGTCACATCTTCTGTTAGCCAAGACATGCTCGCTGTGTGTGTGAAGTTTGCTAATTTAGTTTAGCACTAGCACCGGAGGGATAGTTTAGCATCATGTCGAAAAGGCTACATGTGAATTATATTCATATCCAAATCAACTGACAAAACAAGGCTCACATCCTAACTTATAATGTAGTATGCAATTTTGTTTTACACAGGAGTGTACCACGTAAAGTAAATGTGGATATTGGGATGTAGACATTATCTTTTTTTGAATACTAATTACAAAAGGATGGCACAGTGGTGTAGTGATTGGCATGTCTGCCTCACAGCAAGGAGGTCCCGGGTTCGAGTCCTGGGCTTGGGCATTTCTGCGTGGGGTTTGCATGTCCTCCCTGAACAGCCTGCCAGAACACTGCAGGGCCAACTCACACACACAACAATTCACACTCATACAATGCAATCTGGAAATGCCAATTAGCCTAATGTGCACATCATTGGACTGTGGGAGGAAACCAGAGTACCTGGAGGAAACCCATACAAGCACAGGGAGAACATGCAAACTCCATACAGAAACAGAACACAGAACCTTCTTGATGTGAGGTGGAAATGTTAACCACTACGCCACTGTGCCGCACTAGTATAAAAGTGTCTCGTATACATTTTTTTAATTCACATTTTTAAATTATTTTTCCAATTAGCAAGAAATAACAAATTTGTTAAGCTATAATGTCTATCTATGCTAAATCAGACTGCTAGTATAAAAGTTCAATTTACAAAGTCACCTTAAAAATCATCTCTGGTGAATTTTCAGTGTGCTATTTTATAATTTGAGTTTAATTTAATTCTGTGGCAACTAGTAGCGTAAATTAGCATACTTTGCTAGCAGAGTTTCCAACACAGTGAGGGAAGAGCGATGCATTTTTAAACCCCAGATGTAAAGTCAGGGTTGAGGTTGGATCGTTTGTTCTGTGGAAAAGTGTTTTAAATGCATGGTATAAGCGTAGGTCTTTTATTCCTCTTGTGTGTGTGTGTGTGTGTGTGTGTGTGTGTGTGTGTGTGTGTGTGTGTGTGTGTGTGTACGTGTGTGTGCGTGTGTGTTGGCATGGTCCTTCAGGCCTACCTGCTTTAATGTCGACTTCAGACGCCAGTTCCTCTATTCACTGAGCGTTAAGTCACAGTAATTAACTAGCAGGTAATTATCTTCGCCAACAACGGGAATAGCAACGAAATGAGCGCTTGTCACGCCAAGGTGATAATAAAAAAACCTCTTTTAACATAACAAATTAATGTGTCACGTTCCTCACCTTGTGTGTGCTAGTGTATATGCTAATGAGGACGCCAGGAACAAAGCGACAACTTTCTGACCCACGTTAATATCAGCTTCAGTCAACCTGTAAAAAAAACAACTACAACAAAAAAGTACTGATGCATATAACAGAGAGAGAGAGAGAGAGAGAGAGAGAGAGAGAGAGAGAGAGAGAGTGAATTCCAGAGAAATCTAACACAGATTCACAGTGATATTCATCATAATCTATTATTCGGTTTAATTACTATTCCCATGCTGCCAGGCTGTCAGGGGAATTGCCGACTCTTTCTGAGTGTGTGTGTGTGTGTGTGTGTGTGTGTGTGTGTGTGTGTGTGTGTGTGACTACACTTTACAGCTCAATGGCTTTTGTTTCACCCACACAGTGTCCTCTTTATTTATGCTCAGTTATGACGATGCTCAGAGGGACAGACGAATGACGGGACACCAACTGCATCTTACACCAACCACCAGAGAGAGCGGGGGGGGGGGGGGGGGGGGGGGGGGGGGGGGGGGGGGCACCTGTCTCCAGAGACTTGGTAATGAGGTTGGGAGATGGGGTGATAGATAACGGAAGAGTGGGCTTTCAGAGTGTAGGTTGGGGCAGAAGGAAGCTAGCAGGTGAAGGGGGTCTGACTATGAGGTGCTGACAGAGACAGAGACAGGATCAGTTGGTTGAGGCTAGTGACTCAGGGAAGAGTTGGGATGTGGTATGTGCAGTTTACATTAGATGGATGGGGAGGAAGAAAACGTTGACATATTACATTGATTTCATATGTGAACGAGTGTACAGGAAGAGATGGAGAGCTTGGGGTATCTGCGATAGGTGGCTTAAGAAGCTTGATTTATAGTCAGAAAGAGATTTTTGGCTTAACACTATCTGTGCTGATGATGGAAGAGAAATATCGCGAGTAGGATTAAGGGAATCCTTGTACCTGTTTAAAGTTGCCTGTGATAGGCATGGAGGCATGCACTTATGTCCGCTTTTTAACCAGTGTCAAGTATGTGCTAGTCCTGGGCTGGTGGTGGTACAGGTCTCACGTCACCACACCACTGTATACATCTGTTTATATTTTCACTTTTCCAGCAATACTAGCACCAAGCACAATAACAACATCAATGCCAGACAACATCACATACATGACTATACACTACACCAGTTCTGTTTAAAAAAAAAAATCATAGTCATAAAGTTCTTGTTGGTCTTGTTGGTGATTATAATTACACCTCAGCTCCTGTTATAAAAAGTTTTTGGTTCTTGACCAGCAAAGTATTGGTGCTGCTCTGGAACCAGCTTTCCTGAGCAAGACCTGGCTCTAACTGCCTAATTTAGAAGCTGAACTGGTTCTAAATTCGGCATTTGTTGTGAACCAGCTCTTGAACTGCCTGGTGGAAAGGTAACAGTGTATAGCTTTTGGGTGGAATCGTAATAAAAAAGATGCATCATGAATGGAGGGCATTGCGCAATCCACAAGGGACGTAAATGGTAATAGCAAGATGGCGGCTTGTGTTGAATGTCTGCATGGTTTTGTTTAGCTCTTCTGGATATTTGTCTGATTTACCCTTTCCCTTCGCATCCTCCAATCCTGCTGTCTGCTTCCTTTTCAAACTAAAGAGTGAGACCCACTGATGTCATCGCAGTTTGTACTGGAAAAAACAACTATACTTTGGTTGCAGTTTGGTTCTTGATTTTAGGTTCCAAATCAATTCATTTTTGGCTGTGAAAGGTTCCAAATTTGGTATGTGACCCAGAAAGGAACTGTTTTTTGTAGGTGTAGGTGGATTAGAGACAGTAGCAGTTTTGCTCACATCTTGAAATCCTCAGCCTAATTAGAATAATATAACTAAATAATATTCATATGTGCTGGAATTTCATTCTTTACAAACAGAAAGTGTAAAACAAAAAAAAAAAGATTCCAGACTGTCTAACTACATAGATCTGCCCCTTTTTATTTTTTTAAAAATAACATAAGCATTTTCAGTATTATCAAAAATTGTTTAAAATAAGTTTGAAGCAAAAGTTTTATAAATAATATTTTTAAAAAAATAGAAATGAAACTAGCACAATGTTAGAGCCATTATGATAGTTTGTCTCCAACATTATGATAGTTTGTTAGAAAGCGCCAGCTAATAATAAATACAGAGCTAGCCTAACTGAAAATTATGTTGTTAAATGACAACTGCTAAAAAAAAGGGAAAAAAAAATCCCTGTGAGAAATAGCATACATCTAAAATAAAACATTATCCTAACACTAATATAACTTAGCATCTCCCATTTTGTTACTGTAATGATGGTGGATGATTTACTCCAGCTGTACTCCAGCCTGAAACATGTATTAACCTAATATATTGATTTAGGCACTGCATAAAAGCAGAGCGCCCCATAAGTCTTATGTGAGTTGTGTTTATTAATTTTTTG
This sequence comes from Neosilurus hyrtlii, assembly GCA_028564935.1. Lineage (NCBI taxonomy): Eukaryota > Metazoa > Chordata > Actinopteri > Siluriformes > Plotosidae > Neosilurus > Neosilurus hyrtlii. Next base: position 759,014 of record JAOUQZ010000024.1, read on the forward strand.
CATTGATGTTTTTTTGAAAAATCAGCAAAAACATTGGAATACTCCTTATTTGTCAAAAATATGCTATCCTACTAAAATAAGGATTCTGTTATCAGAATTTTAGCTCTGCAAGGACATTTAAAAAAAACTATGTGTAATTTTTTTAGGTTCAGGATTTTTTTCAGGATTTAGGAAGCCAAATATTCACGAGTATATCTTTGAATGTTCAATGCATTTGATCACTCTTTTAAAACCAGAACATCTTGGGAAAAAAAGAAACAAGCACATATGGATAGAGAATTAGGGGTTTTCTACATGCTAGAACCTTAAAATTTTTTGCTTGTGTTTTTACTTTGATGTGACTGTGAGAAAGAGAGAAAGTGACCAGTGGATGAAGTATTTTTGTATTAAAAAGAAGGCGTGTAGACTGTGGAACATAAGCAATATTAAGCATCTAATATTTTTTGCATATACATAATATAATATTTTTTGCATCTAGCATTTATTAAAGGCTCCATCACAAACTGACCCATATGGCTTATAACCTGCATTTCTGTAGGCATGTCACAATGAGTGTGCCCTCATGAGTACACTTCTCGTCAAGTGCTGCGCTGTTTGGGACGCAGCCTTCCTGTACAAGCTAGACCCATGTTTATTGCCTTTGACTCAAATGAAAAGAATAAACTCAATAAAGAAAAGGCTCATTTAAATAAATTACACAGCTACACTCACATTTTTACGCACCCTCTGAGTGCAGGCTTTGTGTAGTTTAGCTAACAAGGGAGTGAGAGGGAGCCGTCCGATCATCGCTTCCCATCTACGAGAGAGAATGTGAAACTAACACGACACTGCAGTCCCTAGTGTTCAGGCCCATCTGGTGACACGTTCTCTTCAAGCAGGAGCAGATGTCAAATAATTTGAATTTGTTGTTGATTTTTTGAGTAAAAAGACTTTAAAAGGTTTTAAAATAGACTGATATGAATTGAGAGGTTTCAGTGTCATTCACAACTGTTCAACTGAACAGTGTCGTGCAACTAAGTGAGGCATAACAGCCAATCAGCATTGTAGTGCATAACAGTCAAACAGCGTCACAATGCATATGGGCAACAAACAGACACTGTACAGCCATAAGTAATCAACTAAAGGTTTTAACTAAGGTTTAAAGTTTGGAGCTCTACTCTTACTATTAATATAACTATACTATATAATATACGAATAACAATCCTATACTATTACATATTATTAAATATGCTTTTAGTCACCAGAATTGAGTGAGGAAAAGTGTGTTACAGTGTGTTAGTGTTTGACATGGATACAGTGTGTGTGTGTGTGTGTGTGTGTGTGTGTGTGTGTGTGTGTGTGTGTGTGTGTGTGTGTGTGTGTGTGTG
>JAOUQZ010000024.1:768387-782577 GCA_028564935.1 Neosilurus hyrtlii
GTGTGTGTGTGTGTGTGTGTGTGTGTGTGTGTGTGTGTGTGTGTGTGTGTGTGTGTGTGTGTGTGTGTGTGGTTTTACATCACAATCTCTCAGTAAATAATGCTGTCTCCTAAGCTTAATGTTCTGCTTATGTACATGGCTAGCTAGCTCTGACCCTTGAAAAAATCGAATTCAGTTTGGGGTTGTTCTGCAGTCACACTGTATCTTGGTAACATAAGGTGACGTCACTGATTATGTGACTGTTGCTAACTTGCTGGTTTGGCCCTCCCTTTGCTAGTTAGCCACATATGTTTTTCTGTGTTCAGCAGCATTGTTGCTAACTTGCTAGCAGCTAAGCTCATTTCTGTGGGTTATTTGTCCTGTAGTTCCTGTTAGCTAGCAAACATAAAGTCAAGATTATATGTCTGGGTTGACAGATGGCTTGTCATGTCATGTCATTTTCTGAACCGCTTAATCTTAATTAGGGTCGCGGGGTGGCTGGCGCCCATCTCAGCCGACTCCGGGCGAGGGCAGAGTACACCCTGGACAGCTAGTTAGCTAATTAGCTACATTGTTTTCAGTAGGGAAAAATATATGTTGCTTCAGAATAATCATAATCGATAATTCATAATTTGCTAATTTGTTAGCTGCTAAAGGTGCTTCCTGTTTGTAACTCATCCTGTGTTTGCAGTTAATAGCTAATAACAGATCATGAGGACAGCATGGTGGTGTAGTGGTTAGCATGCCTGCCCCGCAGCAAAAATGATCCTAGGTTCGAATACCAGGCATGGCAAGTGTGTTTCTATATGGAGTTTGCATGTTGTTCCTGTCCTTGTGTGGGTTTCCTCTGGGTACTTTTGCTTCCTCCCACAGTCCAAAGACATGCACATTTAGCTAATTGGCTGTTTCAAATTGTCCCCAGGTGTGAGTGTGAATGATTGTGTTTGTTAGCCGTTTGAAGGACTGGCGAGTTGTTCAAGGTGTACCCTGCCTTCTCCAAGATAGGCTCCTACCTCCCCATGACCGTAGTAGGATTAAGCAGTTTGGCAAATGAATGAATGAACAAATGTTTAAGTAGACACTCATTCGAACAGGCCACGCCCACATACGACTTAGTAGAGATGACAATCGCTGCGAAATGAGAAGCTGTAATATCGGAGAAATCTCCCAGCGGTGGTTATGTACATCAAGATTCACACCAAACTCATGTAGCTAACTTGATAGCTAGTTAATAAGGAAGTGTAGCTGTCTTAATCAAACATAGCCATCACTAATTCATTTTGGAGACCAAAATGTACTTAAAGAACTACTCTGGACTCATAACTGAACTCAGATGTTTGACCTTTTACCTCCGACCCCGAGCCTCATGCTGCGGCCAGAGGGGCAGGAAAAGGGATTTCTCCTTGAAGCCCAGCCACACACACACACACACACACACACACACACACACACCCACACACACACACACACACACACACAAACAAGCGAACTCAGCAAAATACAAAACACATAAGTGTATACACACACACACACACACACACACACACACACACACACACACACACACACACATGGTGTGCAGATGGATGTGAGTTTTTTTATTGGTGGTTTCTTGCACTCTTTTTTTCATGAAAACTCTTCAGGAAGCGCCCCCCCCCCCCCCCCGTCCGTCTTCCTTCTCTCCCTCAGTTCTCCTGTTTCTTTCTTCCATTTTTCTTTCTCTCCATTTCTGTTACTTTGTATTTCTGTCTCTCTGTCCCTCTCTCTTTCCAACTCTCTTTCTACTATACCACTCTCACTCTGATTTCTCTAGGTTGCTTTTAGGAAGTGTGTTTTTGTATTTGTCTGTACCTGTCTCTCTATATGCATAACTTTATGTATATATACCTGTCTGTCTCTGTACCTGTCTTTCCATTTGTGTATCTGTCTGTGTACCAGTCTGTATGTTTGTGTAACTATATGTGTTTCTGGTTACATGTCTGTCTGTTTGTGTACTTATCTGTCTGTGTAACTGCATGTGTGGTTAAATGTCTGTCTTTGTAACTGTTTGTCTGTCTGTGTACCTGTCTCTCTGTCTGTTTGTGTAACTGTCTGTCTGGATGCATGTCTGTTTCTCTGTGCAACTGTCTGTTCGTCTGGTTACGTGTGTGTCTGTCTGTTTAACTGTCTGTGTATCTCTTTCTGTATACTTATCTCACTGTCTGTATGTTTTTCTGTCTGTATGTATAATGGTCTGTGCAGACATTTGTCTGACAGTATGTCTGTCTGTCTGTGCACCTTTCAGTCTGTTTGTATAACTCTCTGTCCAAATACCTGTATGTCTGCATAACTGTCTGTCTCTTAACGTTAAACTGTCTCAATATTTCTGTTTCTTAGAGTAGATCTTTATTTTTAAAAATATTTAGTGAATCAGTGAATCACAAAATGGATTTGATAACAAATAAATTAATTAGTTTTAATACACTACATTCTAACAAGCTGTTTACATACAAGGGAAATACAGACCGGCAACAAGCTTAAATACAATCAAACAAACAACCAAACAAGCATAATTTCAGAGTCGATTCAGTTCCTTCAGTTCCATCGCTACATTTCAAATGAACCAAACATACATCAATGAGTCATTTTACATCTGTAGTATACATATTGTATTTTACTGTGGGTAGTTAAAATACAGTGTGTGTGTGTGTGTGTGTGTGTGTGTGTGTGTGTGTGTGTGTGTGTGTGCACTGCTATGCATGTATCCCTTTTCTCCTCCATCAGAGAAACCCAGGAGGGGAAACCATCATCAGTATTATTATTACTATTATTACTATTTCCTTTCCTCTTTGCACAGAAAGTGTAATCGAATTCATAACGTGTGTGAAGAAGCATGAGCCGGAGTCATCGCCTTCGGCCCTCCGAGAGAAACAGAGAAAAAGAGAAAAGCGTGTTATCGTTATTATTATTATTATTATTATATCTAGGCTTTATGTGTTCCTTTCCTCGCATTACAAATGTAATAAGAGTCGGACCTGCGACGGAACGAAAGCTAGCCACGTGTGTGAGTGATGAGCACTGCAGCTACCGCGTTCCTCCAGCACGGGCCATCCTTCATCAGTGGTCACGTGACCGGCCTTGTCGGTGTTTTCATTGGCCGCTGCATTATTTAAGGCAGACATTTTACAGCTGAAAGCGCAGAATCTGTCGCGGAAACGTGGTTATTACAGGAAAGTGTCACTGCCTGACTGCTTGGGGATTTCCAGCTTGCACTTTTTATTTTATTCCCTTTTATGTTTCTGTATAAATATAATAACTTTTTTGTTTAACTGATTGGCTAAAGCATAGTGCTGATTGGTGGATACATGTAGTGTATATATGCGGAATAACACTGCCAAAAAAGATTTGTGTCTGTATAACATTATATATATATATATATATGTATGTGTGTGTGTGTGTGTGTGTGTGTGTGTGTGTGTGTGTGTGTGTGTGTGTGTGTGTGTATATATGTATTACAAGTTTATAAGAAAACAGCAGTGCCTGCCTGCTCAGCTGTTATTTTAAGTGGGTTATTGTCTGAAACTGGGTAAAATTTTATTATTCACATTTTGAGCTAATGGTTTCCAAAAACTGTAAAGAATTAAAAGAGCAATCCCTGCCCAAAACATACCACGTGGACACGTACAACATGTCAGACAAAATAATTCGGATACATCCAGTGATGAAAATTATTATTATTTTTTTTTAATTTTCTGCAAAATTGGTTGCATTATGTGGACGAAAATTGTGGCATGTTTTAGTTACTTATGCTTCATTCCATGCTATCACAGATGTAATAGCTCAAAATGCTAATTGCAATAAAGATCTTGCATTAAGATTTATATCCAAAGTGGAAATTCCTATGTTTTTTGTTGGACTGAGAACCGCACATCGATTTATGATTCCATGCATAACCAGTGGTGTCCACACCAGTTACATACGGAACCGACCTATTTTTCCTGTGAGGGGTGAGGTTCCATGTTACAACGTTCACTGTACAACTGAGTGACCTCCTGAAGTGTATTTACTTCACACATACTCAAGCCGTAATTAATTTATTCACCAAAAACAAATGGGAAGAATTTTGGGTCCATACGTGAATGAATTTGAATATGAATTTGGTGTTCCATATGGATTTATTCCTGTTTGTTACTAATAAAAGTGCAGTTATGTGCATGTTATGTGCATGAACTCTCACAGTTCTCTCACTGTCTCTGTAACAGTTGTTCATGAATTTATGGCCCATATAGAGAGAAATAAGCAGGACTTCATTGACTTCATTCATTCACAACTTGGGGATTGTGATTGTCACACTTTATGGTACCAGTTTCAGGGAATGATCCAAATTCTGTTTGTGCAGCCCTGCCAAAAAACCTCAAAAATGTTTACACTTATTACACATTTTTTTAATTTTTAGGACTTAGCTTAGCTAAATGTTAATCGTTAAGTTAATAAGGTAAGAGAAAATAAAATATGATATCCAGGGCATTCAGAGAGTGCAAACAAAAAATAAGAGAAAGTGTACAGCACCCCCTGCTGGGCCTGCTGTAATAACACACTTCCAAAAAGAAAGAAAGAAAAAAAAAATAGACCACAGGGGTACAGGTGCACCTGCCAAAAGGATTATTTCATAATATGCCAATATAGAACAAGCATAGCAAGTTTGAAAGCAAGTAAATGTCAGGAAACCTAATATACAGTTTGCCTCTGTGACCTTGAAAAGTAGGTCAAGGTCACTCACACATAAACTTATTCTAGCACTCGAAGTAGTGAGCCAGCATACCAAGTTTGAAAGCCCCAGCTTCAGTACAATGTAAACTAACGTGTGACGGACAGACGGACGGACGGAACACATTCCTATAGCTCCCAAGCCACTTTGGGGGCGGGAGCTAATAAACATCTCACAATGTTCAAGAATCGTTAAAAAAATTACTGGATCCAGAATTTGATCCATGTCATCTCTAAAATATAAAGGAGTCTTCCTTGTCCAAAGTCGCATCCCTTGTAGAAATTTCATGAAAATCCACACATATTAAATAATACACATCAAAATGTTAAAAAATATATTTTATAGCATTTATTAAATAATATATGTCACAAGTTAAAAAATGCATTGTTAAAAATGTTACCTGGATAAAATGTAACTACAACTGAAGCCATACTTTTTAACATTTTGAAACATTTATAATAATACAATGAATAGGGGAAGAAAACAGATTGATTTATTAGTGTTGCTGTTATGATGTTGTGATCAGCAAGTGAATGTTTTTATTTTCAGCATTTAATTCTTTTTCATTGTAGTTGAATGAGGTGTAACATGAAACAAAGCATCTAAATATTGTTTCAAATGATTCCTCACATGGATCCTATGGAACGTGTGTTCTGGTGTTTTATCAGCTCTAGCGTGATTTCTTCGTCTCCTGTCCAGAGAAGTCTTGCTCTTTCTCTGTGTCTCTCTATCGAAACACTCAAATAGCTGGTGTTTAGTTCACACTGATTAGTGAATTATTTAATTATTGTTTAAGTTGACTGTGGCACGGTGGTGTAGTGGTTAGCAGGTCCGCCTCACAGCATGAAGGTCCTGGGTTTGTGTCCCAGCCTTGGCAAGGGCTTTTCTGTGTTGGGTTTGCATGTTTTTCCTTCCCTTGCATGGGTTTCCTCTGGGTGATCTAGTTTCCCCCGCAGTCCAAAGACATGCACATTTAGCTACTTGTTTGTTCCAAATCACCCCTTAGTGTGAGTGTGAATGGTTGTGTGAGTTGGCCCTGTGATGGACTGGCGAGCTGTTCAGGGTATACTCCACCTTCACCCAGATTCTGCTGAGATAGCCTCCACCTCCTCATGACCCTAGTAGGAATAAGCAGTTAGAACAGGCCACTCCCACTTACACTTTGTTGGAGGAGAGGTGAGAATCAGTGAGAAATGAGAAGTTGTAATATAGGAGAAATCTCCCATCAGTGGTGATGTACATTAAGAACAATCACTCCAAACTCCCTCCATCCATCCTTTCACCGCCTGGCTGTTTTCCCCCGTCTAATGTGAGCCCCGAGTGTGAGGAAAACAGTGTAAATAAAGGATTTATCATTGTTATTATTTTCACCATGGCATATAAAAGCAGCTTAAACAAACGGTGAAGTGTGCATTAGCTTCATCACACTCATCGCTCCATTACTAGCCATTACACTCCCGTCCTGAAAGATCAGCCGTGCTCCTCCTGAAAAGCCCATCTGAAGGACGCTAAAAATATTTCACTCACGCAGGCCATTGTGTGCAGAGCTAAATGGAGGCTGTTGTGTTTCGAGCTGGGGATGAGTGGTGCTGCCAGATAACTCCTACCTTCCCAAGAGAGAGAGAGCGAAGGAAGGAAAGAAATGTCACAGATGTGTTCTTTCTTTTCTACACTCACACTATGCTCTCACTTACACTATACTCACACTACACTTACACCATACTCGCACTTACACTATACTCACACTACACTCACACCATACTCACACCCACACCATACTCGCACTTACACTATGCTTACACTACACTCACACCATATTCACACTTACGCCATACTCACACTTTTCTAGCACTTTCACTATACACACTCTACTCACAGTTTGCACTATACTCACACTATACTCATATGTATGATATGCGCACATCATTCTCACACTATACTCACAGTTTGCACTGTACTTACACTTTACTTACTCTTTCACTATACTCTCACTATACTCATATGTATGCTATGCTCACACCATTCTCACACTTTACTCACATTAAGCTCACACTATATGCATGCTTACACTATACTTACACTATACTCACACTTTCACTATACTCACACCATACTCACACTTACACGCATACTCGCGTATGCTATGCTCACACCATTCTCACACTTTACTCACACTAAGCTCAGATGATATGCATGCTTACACTATACTTACACTATACTCACACTTTCACTATACTCACACTTACACCGTACTCACACTTTATGTACACTTTCACTATACTCTCACTATAATCATATGTATGCCACGCTCACACCATTCTCACACTTTACTCACACTAAGCTCAGACTATATGCATGCTTACACTATACTTACACTATACTCCCACTTTCACTATACTCACACCATACTCACACTTACACCATGCTCACACTTCATGTACACTTTCACTATACTCTCACTATACTCATATGTATGCCACGCTCACACAATTCTCACACTTCACTCACACTAAGCTCACACTATATGCATGCTTACACTATACTTACACAATACTCACACTTACACTATACTCACACTTTCACTATAATCATATGTATGCTATGCTCACAACATTCTCATACTACACTCACACTCATACTACAGTCACACTATACCCACACTCACACGTCACTCACACTACATTCATGCTGCATTATATTTGTACTACACCCACATTCACACTACGCTTACCCTACACTTACACTACATTTACACTACAGTATATTCGTACTACACTTACATTCAGACTCTTCTCTCACCCTACCCATTTCACATTCACACTATACTCAACACTACATTTACAGTGGACTCACACTGTGTAGTGTGTGTATAGTGTTAATGTATTGTAAATGTAGTGTGTTCCTTTGTACATCTATGCTATGTAATGGTTCTCCACAGTGAACTTATTGTTGGAAGTGTTTTATTCAGATCTTTCTTCCTGTGCACTGGAGTGAAGAACATTGTCAGATGGGTGCTTGTGGGTCAGCCGTCTTGTTTCTTATGAATATTGTGCACATAAAGCGGAGAACATTATGAGCTTTCCAGCGAGTCACACACACATTACCTCGGGAAATATGGAAATCACATCGTTTCCGTTTCGTGGAACAGCTCAGGGAAAATTTTCTTACACTGGAGTTAATTTTTTGCCTTCTTTTTGCCAGAGAGGAAGTGCAGAGTGTGGAGAGCGAGATGTGATTCTCATGATGCTGTTTCTTCAGTCTGATTTGTGATGTGTGTATGTGCGTGAGTGTGTGTGTGTGTGTGTGTGTGTGTGTGTGTGTGTGTGTGTGTGTGTGTGTGTGTGAATAAATCTAGGCTTGAGTCCAATCTACAGTTCCCTGTCACACACACTCAGGAGCATTCATTCCCCCCCTAAAAAGGTGTGTGTGAATTTAAGATAATGACTTTTGTGTCTCCAAAACACACCACAGTATCAGACACTCTACAACAATAAATAACACCTTTTGTTTTTACTTTTTAGTGGAAAATACTTAAAAAAATATTTAAGAGTGTTAGGAGACTCAGCAGGCGGCACAGTGGTGTAGTGGTTAGCACATCCGCCTCACAGCAAGAATGTCCCCCGCTTGCGACCAGTATAGAGGAACTAGAAAGTGCATTGTTTCATCATGAATTCACATTCACCGATGCAACAGCATGAGATTTTGATCAGCAGCGAGAATTCACTGATTTCATGCTGGGATTTCAAAAGTTTTATTGTTTTTACACCAGAGTTATTTGGTGTCAAACTCTTTTCATCTTGTAGTTATTGTTGTTGTGGACAACTGTTTTTAAAAGCTTAATTGAGCTTTTATTTTTTTTACCTTAACAGTATTCACACCCAAATCCAATTAAAATGTCAGACTTATGCCGTAACACAGGTATGATTGCATAATGCTAATAACCTATGATTCTAATTTAGTTGTATTCAATTCCCACCCATCAACTTTTTGCTTTCCCAATCACACGACCACCACCAACCAGGGAGGGGCGTAAGCCAGCACATGCCCCCTCTGTGACATGCGATGCTGCCGCCCACCTCTTTTCGAACTGCTGCGCATGTGTATTTGGGGGCGGCCTAACACACTTGGAGGGAAAGCGCTATCCGCCCCCTCGTACAAATTAGCTCACAGACGCCCATGATTAGCTGGTGATCGCTGTGAGTGTCAGATAACCTATGATTCTTGAATCAATGATTCTTATAGACTATCCCCACATTAGGCAGGTTTTGGATTCAGAGCACTCACTCATTTGTTGAACCGCTTAATCCTATTAGGTTCGCAGGGAGGCTGGAGCTTATCTCAGCCGGCATTGGGTGAATGCGGGGTACACCCTGAACAACTTGCCAGACCATTGCAAGGCCAGGTTCAGAGTGCTGAGATCTATACACAACTCAGTGCTTCAGCACTGAAAAAAGTGTAACTCTATGTTTCTTCCTTTGGAACGTGATTTATTTTTGACTCGGATACTGTATTGACTCATGATCAGGTTGCTGTAGTGTAGCTTGGTGCTAAGGTTGTGAATGGAATTAATAAATGAGATGACTGTTATGTGTGACTTTCAAGTGTGTCGTAGTGTCACTCAAGAAAGTATTAAACAACTAGAAAATTCCGGCAGGGATGTTTAATGTTTGCTATGCAGCGTGTGGCGTATTTTGTAAAACCAGTGCAAGTTATGAAAACGATAATCTAGCTGAATAAAATTTGAATTCATGTTCCCTGATTAAAGTTAGAGTCATGTTTCCAGGATAAAGTATGGTGACGTGACAGTGTTTCAAAAAGATGTGTTTTTTGTGTAGCTACACGACAATGTCCCATTTATTCCTATGCAAACATTTTTTGCAGTTTTTTGCGATTTTTGTTGCCATGGTAACTCGAATCACTTATAAAAGCTATGTCTAATTATTCCCAATCGAGCTGCACGTTTGTTGTAATTTGCTGGAGTTCTCTCTACAGTCTGTGCTGTAATAATCCGGGAAATTTCCACAGAAGAATAAAATAACTAATAAAATAAAATAATAAAATTGTGAGCATAAATGTGGATTGAGCCAACTCTGACGTCTCATCCTTTTATTTCTGTTTACGATGTTAACATCCGCAAAACTTGAACAAGAATGGGTGTGCCGATTTCCATTGTAGTTGTGTTTTAGAGGTAAGAAAGTAAAGTTTAGTTTGTACGTGTTAGCATGTAGCTAAAAAAATTTAAATACACATGCTCACGGCTGTCGGCCATTTCCGGTATTAGATGTTCACTTGAGCATGCCAATGAGCGTGTCCCAGAGTGAAATGTAAGCTAAACCGCTAACGATAGAACAAGACAAACGTCATTGCTTAGAAACAGTGAAGTTTCTAGTCCCTCTATATACTGCTATATAGACATACAGTAGCTAATACATCGCTTGACAGCTAGCTACTTTGAATGTGTAGTGATGAACAGTAGTGAAGTTGACAGTATTTTATATTACAATTTGAAAGTCTGTACAATTATGTGTTTCAATGTAATTATTTGTAACTGTTAGTAAGGCGTCGTCAAGTCTGGCCTCGTAGCCTTCTCACTTCTCGCACTGAGAGTGAAGGGAAAAAAATCAATTGTTAAAGAGTTATTGCAGGTCGTCACATTTATGGCTGTGAAGAATAATCGGTGTGCAGCGCGGTGCGGTAATAAATGTCCCTAATGGAAGACCTTCACTCTGTAAGTACACATTCATTACCCCACTTCCTGCCGTAATCGCTTTTTTTTTTTATTTTATTATTATTATTCTATCGTCTCTACATCACCTCACACCACGGCCTCTCCTTCAGTCAGCTGTTCACGTTTGTTCACACTCCATTTACTCCATTTTATTTCAAACGATCCGAAATTCATTAGGCAAGTGCTGATGGTAAATTTTCATATCACTGTAATTGTGTAAGCTCGGCTGTGAAGGACGAGCGTGATGCGGACGTAAAAAAAAAAAAAAAAAAAAAAACAAGGAAGGGAACTCTTGTCCTTACTTGGAGGGAGGGGCAAACAAATCACAGGGACCTCACTATGAATTGGACACTGCGGAGGAGCTATATAATGATTTATTAATTCATTTAAATTAATAAATGTTTTTCTTTGTGCTTAGTTGAAATATTAGTTTGTTTGTTATATTTTTTATTAGATAAATAGATGTAGTATTTAATTTTTATGTAAATAATTAGCCCTGTGATGGCCTGGCGAACTGTCCAGGGTGTACTCTGCCCTTGCCCAGAGTCGGATGAGATGGGCGCCAGCCTCTCCGCAACCCTAATTAGGATTAAGCAGGTCAAAATATGATTCAATGAATGAATGTAAGTAATTATTTATGTATTGTATGAATTAATATTTGTTTATTTATTTATTTGTTTGTTTTTATGAAGTCTTTTTTAATATAGAATTTTTCTGTGCTGCAATAAAAATATTCTTTTATGCTGGTGTTTTGTTAATTTGTTTACTGCTTTGTCATTGCTTTTTTTTAAGTATTTATATTTTTGCCTTATTATTTAATTCTAGTTAAATTAAATAAAGATCAGTAAGATCAAAGACACTGAAAAGGATTTATATATTTTCTCAAATATTTATGTATAAAAACCAACAACAACAAAAGAATCCAACACAAAATCTAAAAATGAAAGACGCAAAGAATGAAAAACTGTAATGAAAAAAATTATTAAATTTGCTATGCTAATGAAGTGAGAACTCCAGAGCCTGTGATGAAGAACCTGAACCCTGAGCTCCTCTGTAGCGTGAGTGTTCTAAATTAAAATCATCTGTTAAATTAATTAATTTTAAATTTATAAGAGTAGACAGACAGGAAGAAGAAACCAAGGATGCAACAAACACGTCTTTATCAGCTTGTGATCGACTGATTCATTCCGCAGACACACAGGGGACTATTGGCAAGGAAATTAATCCTGTTTAAGAAACACACACACACACACACACATGCGTGTGCGCGCACACACACGTGCACACACACGCACACACACTCACACATGCACTCACTCAGATGTGTGTGCGCGCACACACACACACACACGGACTGATATGGATTAAGATGTAATTCTCTTGGGTTCAGCTGCCATAATGGCTAACCCAGATGCTTTTTGTAGGGAATTGCAACTAGGAAGTGTGTGTGTGTGTGTGTGTGTGTGTGTGTGTGTGTGTGTGTGTGTGTGTGAAGGGAAAAGGATGACAGCATCAGGCCCTTAAAGGTGCATGTACATTATGGTCAGTTTACCTGTGTGATTGGTTATGGTAAGTTATTCTGTGTTAGTTGTTATAGACAGTTGTTGGCTGTGAGTGGTTATGGACAGTTATATTCTGTGAGCAGTTATGGTGAGTTGTTCTCTGTGAGTGGTTATAGTCAGTTGTCCTGTCAGGATGGTTATGGGCAGTTGTGTTCCATGAGCGGTTATGGTCAGTTGTTCTCTAAGCGGTTATGATCATCTGATCTGTGTGAGTGGTCATGGTCACTTGACCTGCGTGATTAGTTATGGTCAGTTGTTTTGTGTGAATAGTTATGGTCAGTTGCTTTGTGTGAGTGGTTATTGTCAGTTAATCTATGTGAATGGTCATGGTCAGTTTATTTGTGTGAGTGTTTTTAGTCAGTTTATTTGTGTGAGTAGTTATGGTCAGTTGATTTGTGTGAGTGGTTGTGGTCAGTTGTTTTGTGTGAGTAGTTGTGGTCAGTTGATTTGTGAGAGTGGTGGTGGTAAGTTGTTTTGTGTGAGTGGTTGTGGTCAGTTGTCTTGTGTAAGTGGTTGTGGTCAGTTTATTTGTGTGCGTAGTTGTGGTCAGTTTATTTGTGTGAGTGGTGGTGGTCAGTTGTTTTGTGTGAGTGGTTGTGGTCAGTTGTCTTGTGTGAGTGGTTGAGGTCAGTTTATTTGTGTAAGTAGTTGTGGTCAGTTGATTTGTGTGAGTGGTGGTGGTCAGTTGTTTTGTGTGAGTGGTTGCGGTCAGTTGTCTTGTGTAAGTGGTTGTGGTCAGTTTATTTGTGTGAGTAGTTGTGGTCAGTTGTTTTGTGTGGGTGGTTGTGGTCAGTTGTCTTGTGTGAGTGGTTGTGGTCAGTTGCTTTGAGTGGTTATGGTCAGTTGATCTGTGTGAGTGGTTATGGTCAGTTGATTTGTGTAAGTGGTTTTGGTTGGTTGTTCTCTGACAGTGGTTATAGTAAGTTGACCTGTGTGAGTCGTTATAGTGAGTTATTTAATTTGAGGTATGGTCAGTGGTCAGTTGTTATGGTCAGTTCTTTAGGAGGGAATATTTCTCTTCAGAATATTTTTGTTGAACTTTCTTTGGAAAAAAGCAGATCTGTGATTTAAAAAAATATCCTCTTACAGCTAGCAGAGTAAAATCATTCTCTCTCTCTTTCTACCTCTGTCTCTCTCCCTCTGTGTGTGCGCGAGTGTGAGCGTGTGTGTGGTTTTTGTTGCTGATGCAGGGAAGCTGTGCTGTAAAACAGTGAATGAACAAGGGAGAAATGAATGAGGCTGAAGATACAGGGATGTGCTGGAAAGAGAGAGAGTATCAAAGGAAGGAGGGAATAAAGGAAAGGAATGATGGACTGAGAAAGAGAGAGAATGATGAAAGAGGCTTCTCTGTGCGGGGGTTAGTCTGATCTGAAGATGTTTTTATCTGTTAATGAAAAGATCACCAGCAAAACTCCAAACATTGAAATACGGTTTATTGCAAACAGGAAATAAAGGGGTGCATAATAAAGAAATGAATGAAAGAAAGAAAAATGGAGGGAGAAATATGAGTAAAGGTTTATCAAGGACTGATAAATAACACCTCAGCACTGTTACAACTTTTTAAATTCTTCTTCTTCTTCTTCTTCTTCATCTTTCACTCTGTTGTTGCAGTTCAGCTTTCAACAAAATATTTACACTTTCTTTCAGTCACATCACTAAAAATCCCCAGAGTCGCATCACATCCTCACATCCTGTTTACAGAGAGAAATTTTGGAGAGGAGTGATTGAGAAAAAAGAAAAAGAGGAAAACAGAGTGAAAAAACTGAGGGGAGGAAAAGAAAAACAGGAGAATGAGAAGAGGGAAAAACATTACCTTTCTGTTTCTCCCTCAATTTTTCTAGCTCTTTTCCTTTTTTGATTCTCCTCCCTGCTATGTTTAGCTCTATATGTTCATCTCTCTCTCTCTCTCTCTCTCCTTCTCTCTCTCTCTCTCTCTCTGTCTCTCTCTCTCTCAATTTTCCTCTCTGTATTCTCTTGAGGTCTCTTTCTCTCACATCTTTTTTACTCTATTTCTTCATCCCTTTCTTTATTTAAACTAAAATTTATACTTTTTCTGTCTCCTTCTGTCAATCTGTCTTCTGTCCTTATTTATTTGTCAATCTTTCATTGTCCTTTCCTCCATCTCTCTCTCTCTCTCTCTCTCTCTCTCTCTCTCTCTCTCTCTCTCTCTCTCT
>JAOUQZ010000024.1:823886-833886 GCA_028564935.1 Neosilurus hyrtlii
GGAATCACTTACCCGTTTATTGAAATTGCTGTTAATGTTAATTAAAATAAAACCTACCCCGAAAATAAGCCCTATGGGGTTTTTTGAACTGAAAAAAACATAAGACAGTGTCTTATTATCGGGGAAACACGGTAGTTGCTGTTACAGTTTTTTTTTCTAATTAATTTAATAAGTATACTAATTTAGAAGTTACCATAACAGTATTACTCAATATACTAATAAGCATAAAAGAACAGTAATAGTTACTATAAAAGTACTAGTTAATGCAGAAATAGATTTACATAGTCAGTAGTACTTGCTTTTTCTTTTTACCAGTTATTACTAGTTAATATAGTAATACGTTTACATAGACAATAGTTGCTAGTTATTATTAGTTATATAAGAGTAAAACTGCTATAAAATATTACAATGTTTATATGATGAATATGGTGGGGCTGTGTGTGTGTGTGTGCGCGTGTGTTCTCTTGAGTGTAGCCGGGCCAATGGCTGGACTCTGGCTTGTGTAGGCCATGTATGTGTAGTAGGCGGGGCTCCATGTCTTCACGCTGTGACGCTGAGGGCAGGTGTGTTTGTAGACCAGGCTTCGTTGGCCGCCGATGTGATGTAGTAAGGAGAGAAACACAGCGGCCGATTCAGCGAATCCCACTGAACCCAAACTGGGAGAATAGGAGGGGCTGCCCTCGAGGGGCTTACCCCGCCCCCACGGGGGTAAACAAACCACCACGCATGTGTGTGTGTGTGTGTGTGTGTGTGTGTGTGTGTGTGTAATTTGTACCAGCATGGGAATGCTGTCATGTATATGGGTGTGCATGGTTAATCATTGTGTTTGTGTGTCGGTGTGTGTGTGTGTGTGAAGGTATGTAAAAATAAAAGAAACAATTAAAACACAAATGTGGTTAAAATAAGAAAAGAAAAAAAGAGCTGAAGGTTTAATGTTTATTAATTTTTGTTTGACAGTTTGTCTAGAAACCCAAGTTTTATTAAAACTTCCTGTCACTGAGCAGGTGTATATGTGTGTGTGTGCATGTGTGTGTCTGTGTGTGGTGCTTGGCAAAGGCAGATAGCACACATATGGCGTCTCCGGGGCGACGCTAACGGGCCGAGCGTTCTGATTGGCTGCAACCCCAACGGTGCACCTGCTCACGGCAGACGGGTGACTGTTAATCAGAGAGAGACTCAGAGATGGATCGGGATGGAGACAGACAGTAAGACAGAGAGAAAGAGAAGATACAAGAAAACAAAAAGAACAGAGCAAAGAAGACAAAGACTTGAGAAAGGGGCTGGAGAACGAGAAAAATAAATATGACAGCAAGACATAAATATACAAAGTATAATAGATATGATGGCAAGAAAATTAAATATTAAAAAAAATACAGGAAGAAAGCAAAAGATTGAAAGAGAGAAGAAATAGTGTGGAATATGATCATGTGACCTGTGAGGGATTTGATTGTGTGACCCAGTGAACCGTTAAAGTAAACAGTTTGAGGCAGTGTGTTTCCTTAGTAATGTCTTCAAATACAAGTAGTGAGATGCCATTCCACTCACAGAGTTCACTGGTGTGACCTGTCTAGGATGTGATTATGTGACATGTGGGGATGAGAACAAGTGACCTGTGTGCAGTGTGTTTGTTGCTTATTTAACGCCGATTGTGGATGGTATTAACACATTATCGCCACTCTTTGGTCTGGATTCTCTGCTTTGTGTGTATGTGTGCGCTCCCCCTGATCCTGCCTGAGTGATGTTATTGTGTGACTTGTGTAGGATGGGATCGTGTGACATGTGTGGGATGTTAACATGCGACCTGTGTAGGAAGTGATCATGTGACTGGTTTGCATGTGAACATGTGACCTGTGTGCAATATGCTGTATGTGATCATGTGACCTGTGTTGTATGCGATCGAGTGACTGGTGTGAAATGTGATTGTGTGACCTGTGTAGTATGTTGTGACTGCAGTTGTGAAACCTGTGTCATGTGTGTCTGCTGTTTTATGCTGCATACTCGAAATGAATAAACTAAATTAAACTATATGTGCTCATGTGACCTGTGTGATATTTAATAATGTGGCCTGTTACGTGGTGGTTTGTCATGGTTTTCTACATTAACTCACTGACACACCCATATATCTGTATATACAGTAGCTTGCATAAGTATTCAACCCCTTGAAATGTTTACATTTGAGTACAAGGTGTAATGCTTAGCATGGTGCAGCCGCTACCATGCTTCACAGTGGGCATGCTGTATTTTCTGAATGTTTACTTATGCGAGGTACTGTATGGAGTCAAGGATGTATTCATGCTGACTGGTGTGCGTCTGCATGCAGGGGTTGCTGGCATGAGATTCCCCTGCTTGTGAACTGTCCCTCACTCTTCCTGAATGTGTATATGTGTTTGTGTTTACAGCCAGGGACACACTTGCAGCCGGGTAGTGGGTGTGTCCCATGTCACTGTAACTCATTCGGCTCTAAATCGTTTGATTGCACTGAGAGCGGTCAGTGCCGCTGTCAGCCTGGTGTTGATGGACAGAAGTGTGACCGCTGTGCTCCCGGACACTTCAATTTCCAGGAGGGAGGATGCACTCGTAAGACCCCTGACCCTTCACCTTTCACCCTATACCTTTTAGGAACATGTAACAGAACTGACACACACCTAATATAAACGCTTACACTGAGTCTTACATTTACTCATTTACACTCACAGACACTCACATGTCCATATGGAATCAACAACACAATCACTCTTCTGTATATGAACATAACGCCACACTGTTACTTCACACACCAGTCCATCATTTACTTTTTTTTCTTATAACAGTATGACATGGTGTGTTTGAAGCATTTCCCTTAAAAATGCACAAAAATTGTGCAGTTGTATTCAAATATACACAGTATGTTACAGGTGTCAAAAAAAGTGGCTCAGGGTTACATCAGTTTATGTGTTGCCCATACAAACACACACACACACACACACACACACACACACACACCCAAACACAGCTGAAGTGAATGATGGATGATGGAGGGTCGGAGATAATGAGTTAAAGTGTGAAAGTGCAGCCTGTGACATTTGCGCACACCTGAGTGTGCCATTAATCTCTCTGTCTCTCTCTCTCTCTCTCTCTCTCTCTCACTCTCTCACTCTCTCTCACTCTCTCACTCTCCTTTCAGCGTGTGAGTGTTCTCATGTGGGGAACAACTGTGACCCAGGTACAGGTCGCTGTCTTTGTCCTCCCAACACAGTGGGAGACCGATGCGAGAAATGTGCCACTAATCACTGGGGTCATGACATCACCACCGGCTGCAAAGTACCACTTCCTGTTACTTTCTGTTACTTCCTGTCACTTTCTGTCACATATCATCCTTAGAGTCATAAAGTCTGACATCACATTGTTATGACAGCAAACTTTTCACATCTAAACAAACTGGTGAACGTGTCGTTTTTTGTTGCGTCTTTCTTTTCTGAAGAGAAAAAAATGAATCGATTATGGGTAAAACCACTTTGTCTCTGATCAGATATAACGTTTAATTTATTCTTCAGAAGTTTTACTGGGTGAGGCTCATGGCGGTATGAAAAATAAGACCAATAAATTCACAGTAAGTCACTGATCTTTAATCAAATGTCGCGAAACAGTTTTCTGTCAAAATAGATATTTGGCTCTCGTGACAACGTGATGTCAACACTTTAAGATTCGCATCCCTCAGCATCTCTGTCTTTAATGTTAGAATGAGAGACTCCCTCTCTCACACTCTCTCTCTCTCTCTCACTCTCTCTTTCTCTCTCTCTCTTTCTCTCTTTTTCTCTCTCTTTCTTTCTCTTTCTCTCTCTCTGTATCTGTCCCTTTCTCTGTCTCTCACTGTCTCTTACTTTCTCAGTCTCTTTCTGTCTCTGTCTCTCACTTTCATTCTGTCTCTCTTTCTCTGTCTCTGTGTCTGTGTACATCTTGCTCTCTGTCCCCCCCTCTCTCCATCTCCTTTTCTCTCTCTCTCTTTCTCTCTCTCTCTGTCTGTCTCTCTCTCTCTGTCCTTCTGTCCCTTTGTGTATGTCTCACCCTCTCTGTGTGTGTGTCTCTCTTTCTGTCTCTCTGTATGACTCTCTAGCTGTCTTTCTGACATGCACACTTTTTCACTCTCTCTCTCTCTCTTTGTAGGCCTGTGGCTGTAACGTGATGGGCGCTGTCACTCAGCAGTGTAATGTGAACACAGGATGTTGTTTCTGTCGGGATCAGTACACAGGTGAGAAGTGTAATGAGTGTAAGCTTGGCTACAGGAACTTCCCACACTGCGTTTCATGTGACTGCTCGCTGTCCGGATCTAACTCTGAAACCTGCGATGCCGAAGCGGGTGTATGTGCTTGTGCTGAAAGGACAGGGCAGTGCTCCTGCAAGGTAACATTTAGTCCATTTAAGTCTGTTACATTTGGGATTATCAGAGGTCTAAACGTCTCTAGATTTCTTTCAGCCATGATTAAATTTTGCCTTAATTTCCACCAATTAGATGCGGCAGATCTGTTTAGTGTTTGTGTGTGCGTGTGTTTGTGTGTTACAGCTGAACATAGAGGGTCTGAGGTGTGAGGTCTGTAAGGTCGGAACGTTTGGACTCAATGTGAGGAATCCTCTCGGCTGCAGTCGCTGTTACTGCTTTGGCCTGAGTACGAGCTGCACTGAGGCCCAAGGACTGATCCGGATGAGGGTGACACACACACACACACACACACACACACACAATCTTATAATATTTAATAACTTTGCACCCATCTGTACCAAGAGTTATATGTGTTCAGACAACAGCAACTTCACCCCTGCGTCCTGATTGGTCAATTTAATAGCAGTACTGCTTATTAATAAAGTTAACCCACAAACCATTATACATTTATTCACCAATTTTAGATTCTTCATGCATGTATATGAGTTACATTTCTGCTAGCTAACCTAATTTCAGTGTGTACTTTACAGAATTATTATTGTTTCAACTGTGAGTAAATCATTTAATGCCACAAAAATCAAAAGAAATGAATAAAGTCAGAGAGAAAGATTTCCATTATAAAGCAAAGGAAGATAAAC
Organism: Neosilurus hyrtlii; assembly: GCA_028564935.1. Classification (NCBI taxonomy): domain Eukaryota; kingdom Metazoa; phylum Chordata; class Actinopteri; order Siluriformes; family Plotosidae; genus Neosilurus; species Neosilurus hyrtlii. The sequence continues at coordinate 828,942 of JAOUQZ010000024.1, forward strand.
AAAATGGCATGAGGTGACAGGAAGAGAATGGGTGAGAGATAAAAGAGAGTAAAAAGGAGAGAGAGAGCGAGAGAGATATTATATCTCTGTTTGTTTTTAATAACGGTTTCCTGTATGACTTCCTGAAATCTCCCATCAGCCCCTGCTTCATCCACACATGTCTCTGATTATCCTGAATTGGAACGACAGATCACATAACGTTTACACTCCAAGACTTAATCTGAGTTTGTTTGTCAAGGAATCGGGGCAGGGGTGGGGGGTAGATGTAGGGTGATGGAGGGAACGAGAGAACGAGAGTAATACTTCACTTCATCCTGCAGGAGAAAAGCAAGAGATTTTCTCCGAGTCACTGAGTCGTAAGATTGCATGTGGACTCCAGAGTTTACTCTGCTAATCATTTCACTACATAAATATGGAACAATTTCAGCTCCAGACAAATAGCTGGGTCAACAAGGGGTGGGGCTTAAGTTACTGTTAGCGCTTGATCAGCCAGTCACAAAGTGAATTATATGACACATCACCTCTAGCCCTTGCTATCACTTCTTGCACGTTCTGTCACTGCTTAGCGTAAGATTCCGGCTATAGCCTAGAGATGACTGAAGTTAGTATGTTGCTAACTAATCTGGCAAGCTAGTTTATAGTATCACTCCTTGCTTTATTTTTACATTTGGAAGCTGGTTTAATGTTATCCTAGTCCCTGTTAAACCATTTACTAACATTAACAAGCTTGCACTTCTGCGGCTTTTAATTACACAATGCACTGGTTAGCATAAAGTTCCCATTAGAGGCTAGTAAGATAAACACAGCTTACTTTTCATATTTGATTTCTCTTAGAGTATAAGTAAATTTTTTTAGTTTAGTATTTAATTTTGTAAATTTACCAAATAATCAACATTATAATAACAGGAAATGATGTAATTATACCCTCACTCATTCTAGGCTAGCTGGCTACAAAATAACTAGCTTTCTATTTTTATCCATTTTGCTTTTTTTCCCACATTTTGGCGTTTTGCTGTTGGTTTTGAATATAATTTAATCACATTTGATTGGTGAAATAAAATAAATATAAATGATATAATATTTTATGTAAAATGATATTTTATTTAATCAAGTATAAAGCTGTTTATATTCTTGTTCTGTTGCAGGGTTAGTAATGGACTGTACCTAATGAAAACAAATATTAAAACTTGCAGTGAAAAACATTAAACTAAAATGAAAATAAATAATGAAAATTACCTAGTTAATTAACAAAATAAAAATTTCATTCCCTATATGAAAAAATGTCAAAAATTACTCTGCTCATAATGATAAAGAATCCTTTATAAGAAACCCTCCTGGATCCAAAATTTGATCCAGATCATCTCCAAAATGTAATGGAGTCTTGCTTGTCCAAATCCTCACCTTCTGTGAAAATGTCCTGAAAATCCGCCCACCACATTTTGCATAATCCTGCTAACAAACAAACACACAAACAATAACACAATCAGAGCGTAAAACATCACCTCCTTGAGGGAAGTAATGAACAAGTTAACATGAACTAAACAAAATAGAATTGCAGGTTAAATCAGCTTTGTCAATTTTCATTCCATTCCACACTGATTTGCACTGTGGTTGTTTAAGACGGCAGTAAAATACAAGCTAAAACTGATACTATAATTAAATAAACATGAAACTAAAACTAGTCCAGTTCTCAAAATTAAAACTTAAACCATGATACACTTGTAAAATTAAAAGAATTCCGATTCCAGACGATCATATTCCAATGTTTTTCCGATGTTAGTCCGATGTTTCAGCCGATTTTGTTCCTATGTATTCTGATTTTTTCCCATGCTTCCCTAATGTACTCCAAACATAAAAAACACCAAATTTTTTAGTTTTTCCCAAAATTCTAAATGTTCTCCAACATATAATGGTGTTTTCTGATGTGTACCAGTGTTCTTCGAATTCCTCCAATGTAACATCCGAATATGATCGGGGCAAACTGGGATCATGATCGGTATTATGTGAGTGTACCTTAAATAAAATAAAAAGTAGCACAAATTCTAAAATTATAATACCTCTTCTCTGTTGTAGCTAACGCTGATGCCGGAACAGAAGCTGCTTCCTCTAGTGGACAAAGACAACACCAAGGAAATTACATTTGGGATAACATTTCAATATCCTGAAATCATTGCTAACGCTGAGGTGATTCGTCAGGAACTCACTGAGCCGTACTACTGGAAGCTTCCTAAACAGTTCAGAGGGTCTATGGTAAGAATCTGATGTTCAGAAAACATTTCATTCATTTTCTGAACCGCTTAATCCTAATTAGGGTCGCAGGGAGGCTGGCACCCATCTCTGGGTGAGGGCAGAGTACACCCTGAACAGCTCGCCAGGCCATTGCAGGGCAGAAACACGCTGACAGCAATGCAGCCTACTCTTGATGAAAGTCACCAATGGTTCTTTTACTCACCACAGACAGTGATAGACATGGCCGGCCTTTGATTACCCAGAGTTAGCTGCACTCAGTGATGTTCAGAAAACATCTAAAACTAAAATATTTAGCACAGTTTACGTTAAAAGGAAAATAATTTACCCATTAGCCAAAACGCTCTATATTGTGTTTTTGCTCTTTTCCAATTACTTTACTCTGATAATATACTGTCACTGACATGTAAAGAAAGCTAGCAAACAACATTCTGAAAGCTTTTTTAATGGTTAAATGTTTGTAATCTTTTCTACATTGTTTTCTACATTTTAAATTATTTATGAATTGTTTTAGATAACTGCGTATGGAGGGAAACTGAAGTACACAATATATTATGAAGCTCGAGATGAAACAGGCCACACCTCCTATGAGCCACAGGTCATCATTAGGGGTGGAGCCAACAGGGACAAAGTCATGATACGGCACATGGTGGAACCACAGATTGGTCAGCTGACCCGTCACGAGATTGACATGACAGAGGTGAGCCAATCAGAGTGCAGAACCAAAGCTCCACCCACTACAGAAACACCAACTTTTAGATTTAGACAGATAGCACCAACTTTTACAAGACTGATAAGATAGACGAGCAATGTATGCATTAAATGAAGAGAAGTCTGTTGCTGTTGTGGGATGTCTCATGTAATGGGCTGATCACTTAGCTGTGCTTCGCTCTGTGACCCTATGTCACTTTGTCTGTCCATTTGTCTGTCACAATGTCCTGCCATGACCTTTATGCAATTAAGTTTCATTAACGTTTTTTGTTGTGTAGCATGAATGGAAGCACCAGGACAACAAGCCCATGAGCCGAGAGGATTTTATGGACATTCTCTTCTACGTCGATGATGTCTTCATCAGAGCCTCACATGGCAACATGATGAGACAAAGCAGGTGAATAACCACACCTATACAGGCTATGCCTTCTTTACTGAGACTGACAGGTACAGAAGCCACACCCCCTTCACTGAGACTGTCATGTACCCAGACTTTCACTAGGCATATTTTATACTGAGGTTACTTCTCCATAACTGACAATTTCAGAAGCTACTTCTTCTGTACTAGAAGTGCGGTGTGGTGGCTTGGTGGTTAGCACGCCTGCCTCACAGCAAGAAAGTCCTGGGTCTCGAGTTCTGGGTTTCTGTGTGGAGTTTGCATATTTTCCTTGTGCTTGTATGGGTTTCCTCCAGGTACTCCGGTTTCCTCCCACAGTCCAAAGACATGCACATTAGGCTAACTGTCAGTTCCAAATTGCCCGTAGCTGTGAATGTGCATTTAAATGGCTGTGGGTGTGTTGACTCAGGTGAGCTGTTCAGAATGTACCCCGCCATCACCAAGAGTTGGCTGAGATAAAGACCACGCCTCTTTTTCAAGAATGACAGATACACAGGTCAAGCCTCCCTCAGTGAAATTAACAAGTGTATAGACTAACTCTCTTTCACAGTGACTAACAGATTTATAGGCCATTCCTCCTAGATGTGAGATATACAAAGGCCACACCTCCATCACTCTGCATTGACCACACCTCCTTACTTAAGGCTATAAGGTACAGAGGCCACACCTCTTTCTTTAAAAATGACAGGCCACGACTGCTTTCCTAACAATGACAGGTACAGAGACCACACCTCTCTCCCCATGACTTAGAAGTACAAAGACAATGCCTCCCTAAGACTGACAGGTGCTTGGACACACCCCCCATCACTGCTCTTTGGGAGGACAGTAGCATGGCAGAGAGTTTTCAGTGAATAGGCTCAGAACACACTTCTCTCTGGAGAGGATTCTGTAGTTTTCCCATCTGAGCTTGATTTACTTGCGCACTCACTGGTGACACCTCCATCTGCACAAACACAAAGGGGAGCTGAACACACACACACACACACACACACACACACACACACACACATGTGAACTAGCCTGTGTAGGATTTACTGAACCTGTACACTGGTAACCTTTGTGCTGTTAAATAGGTGTTCATCCAACACTACATCACTCTATTAGTTCATCTGACACTATTGGTGTTTATTTAACATTGAAGGTGTTAATCTTACATCAGACTCTGCTCCATGTGTCTTTTCTGGTGCTGTCAGGATCTCTGAGATATCTCTGGAGGTGGCAGAAGAGGGTCGTCCGTCAGTGGGGAGCGAACGAGCGCATCAGATCGAAAAGTGTGAATGTCCTCTGGGATACTCCGGTCTGTCCTGTGAGGTGCAGTATGCGCACACACACAAACACACACACACACACACAAACACACACACACACACACACACACACACACATCTACACTGGTATCTAAACCAAATCATCTTGAATTGAAGTGAATCATATCCATTCAAGTATGATATTGCTCATATTAAATCTGTATAAATGGAATAGAATTAAACTGAATTAGAGTCATGAGGAATCATCTTGATTCAGTTTGAATTGTAGTGCATCAAAAATGCAAAAAAATCGGAATGAATGAAAAGTAATCAAACAGCAGAA
>JAOUQZ010000024.1:873004-883273 GCA_028564935.1 Neosilurus hyrtlii
CACACACACACACACACACACACACACACACACACACACACACACACACACACACACACACACACACAGTATCCCATCAATGAAACTTTTTTATAACAAACATTTAATCATCACTCTGCTGTGTTATTTGTAAATGATGTTTTGCGCCACACCGCCTACCTCTCTGTATTTATAGACAGTAGTGGAGTAAACAACATGATAAACCCTATCAGCGGGTCTGTTTAATACCGAACAACTCCACAAATTCAAACTAGTGGCCATGTGCTTTCATAACTTGGCTGTAAATTACACATATTACTCCAGTCCAGGAGAGAAATAAAGTAACAAACGTCAAGAAATAATTTTTTGGTTAATATTAGGTAGGATGTTTAGAGTTTGTTTTTTTAGTGAATCAGATCTTGTGCTCCCCCTACTGGACAGCTGGCATTACATCAGCTGATGTAAACATTTTTACTGCTGTAATAAATTAATCGAGCTGTGTATCAGGGTCGATAATAACATGCTGTAAATCCGATGAGCCACGTTAGCCATTACTGTTGTACACACAGAAGAAAGTGAAATGCTCTGTGTGTGTGTGTGTGTGTGTGTGTGTATGTGTGTGTGTGTGTGTGTGTGTGTGTCTGTGTGCTCATATGTTTTTATGGTATAAAATGAGACACTCGTTTGGCCCATGGCGCTGTTTTGAGGTGCAGTCATATAAATGAATCGCTGGGTTTTTCTTTCGCTAATGATGAGTATGAATCTCTGTCAGAAAGCCCTTGACCTCAGTGGCAGAGCGTTAAACGAGTGTGTCCTTGCTCATAACCATGGCCATTATTCACTAGTCGGTCTGGTGTGTGCGTGTGTGTGTTCACTGTGTAGCAAAATTCAACCCTAACTCTAGCCCTGATATGTTAAGATCTGATATGGTATGATAGACATTTAACCACATAAAAACTCTCTCAGTTCAATCAACTTTCAAAAAATCAGTGCTTACATAGTATGATATAGATTAGGTATCACAGTGCTAGTTTTTGTCAGATAGTTAGTTAGCTTTATTGAACTGCATTGTTGATATATGCTGACAAGTTTATTAGTATTAGCAGTGAGCTAATAGGCTAGCAAATTTAGATGGCAAGGGGAAAGAGAGGTGTTTTCCATTTGCATACTTATATATATTCTGATCTCCTGGGATTATTTCTATTTGTAGAAATAAATTAGTGTTTGGGGACTTTTTGTCTAATTCTGCAAATCTGTCAATCAAATGCAGCCCCATGGACTTCTCCCAACCAGTGTCCTTCGAGAATGCAGAAATTGGGCGGTGTTCTGATGTAGCCCCACCCCCTCCACCTCCAGCTCCAGAAGAAGAGAAAGAAGAGGAGGAGGAAGTTACCCCACCCAAATTACCCATTGATACAGTGAGACCATCACCTCCACTATCCACCGTACGTCCCGACGTAGGCATTGTGGGTAAAAAAAAAAAAGTGGTGGTGGCCAGTGGGTTGGAGAACAGCTGTTGAGAGGAGATGTATGTGTGTGTATGTGTGTGTGTGTGTGTGTGTGTGTGTGTGTGTGTATGTGTGTGTGTGTGTGTGTGGGAACAGCTATAAAAATGGAGCACTTTTCCAGCCCATTAGCCTCAAAGATAGGGTGACGACAGGAGTTATATATCGAGACGGAGACTAAGACAGAAGTGAAGTGAGATGGATGGAGAGAGAAAGAGAGTAGGAGCTACGCTACCTCTTCACCTTTTCCTTCTCTCAGTTTGACGCTAACAACGCTAATGCTGATTGTGCTTCTCTTGCTGCTTCATTTAGCAGGTTTATTACCTTAAAGAACAATTTCCACAAGTAACTCCCTGTTCATGACAGCCACGCCCATTCATTATATGTGTTTTACATATTCATATTGTCACCATGTTTATCCCACGTTTTATAACCTGTACAGTATCACTGACAAGTGAGCAAAAAATTCTCTGCCAGATGATCAATCCTCTTTATTTAGGATATTGTTAAGTGTAATTTGATGAATAATTAAGTAGCAGTGGTAGCTAGCAAAATTTCTTTTGTTACATTCATTCATTCATTTCTGAACCGCTTATTCCTAATTAGGGTCGCGGGGAGGCTGGCGCCCATCTCAGCTGACTCTGGGCGAGGGAGGGGTACACCCTGGACAGCTCGCCAGGCCATCGCAGGGCCATCAGTCACACAACCATTCACACTCACACTCACACCCAGATTTGGAAACTGGAGTACCCGGAGGAAACCCACGCAAGCACAGCTGGGAATCGAACCCAGGACCTTCTTGCTGTGAGGCGGACGTGCTAACCCCAGCGCCACTGCGCCACCGTGCCGCCCTTCTTTTGTTACATTAGCTTGATATTTTAGACTGCATGTCTGGCATTAAAAAGTAATTAAATGTATTTTGTAGCTACAAAGTTATATTACAACTAAAATTAATTTTAAAACTGTTACCTAAATTATCTAGTAAATATTAAGACACTTAGTGGGGTTGTGTATGATTTTATCCGCTAAGCGCCAATGTGGGAGCAGGTTTACATTCCAGCTGTGCAGGAGCCGCATCTTACACCTATTTAAATATCAATTGATCTTCACTTTCAGACAGGTGAAAAGTGTGCCTCCTGCTTAATCGGAATGAAAACCTGCTCCCACACTGGCCCTTTGTCAATAAGATTGGACACCTCTGTTTTAGACTTTTGTCTATAATTAAATGAGTAAGTCATTAGCCAGCTTATTTAATTTGCAAATTTTAACTAGTCATATTGTTGTGATGCTGAATCATTAGCTAGAAAATCTCTGTGCAAACATCATCTTAATTAAAAAAAAGTTTTTAGATTCTGTGATAAGCATTTTATGGTTAGGTTAGATTCTTATAGTAGCGTCGTAGTATCTTTCCCTTTGTTTTTTCAATACAGTCATGTCCAAAGGTCTGAGTTCATGACCATGAGCTACTTTTAATTTCATCAAGTATTAAAAGCAGGTTGGTCTTCCATTAATATTTATTGCAGTATAAATTTATAAACAGCATGTCAAAATGATAGGCTCTGTTTTGACCTTAATTATTTGACTCACCAATAAAAGCTTAAGTTTGGTGTTAGGGATACTTTTAAAGCTTGCTATCAAACATGGCACATTATTACTGTTCCACTTGAATTAAGAGGTTTTAATAATCAAATATCGCACTGCTGGAGAGTCAACAGTAGCTTAGGAGTCAACTAGCTAATGGGATCATTAACACAGTGCTGTTATTAGCAACTAACTAGCCTAACAAGATAGTGTTGTTAAACTGTGTACTGTGTAATTTAGCCCACTGTTTACGGTAAGCTTTACAACATGGTTAAGAAGTGAAAGGAAAGTACAAGAGTCACATAAAACGGTACGTTATATCACTGTGCTATGTCATGCAAACCTTGACAGGAATGGTCATTGTTTATACAAGTCAAAATTGCTGCTTCAAGCTTTTCTGGTTTTTTACTTAAAATTACTTTAGTGGAAAATTGCTATATTTAAGAGCAGGTGTGTTTATATTGGCTAAAGGCATGAAGGAGGACTTTGAACCTGATCAAATAGCTAAAAACAAATCAATGCATGATGGTGCTATTTACCATTTCACCCTGCTGCTTCTAGGCTATGCCTCCTGCTGACGTCATCACTATTCCTCCTGTGCCTGTTGATGCCCATCAAACAGTGGTACTGCTATTCTATTTGCACGCACCAAAATTCTGACAGAAATGCATGTCTGCACATCATTACTAATCTAATGTTTTCATTTAAACTGTTTAAATATTCTGAATATTTATGTTATATTAGGCAGAACATTTTAATAGATATAAATCAGTGCCTTGGTAATCCACTAATGAACTTCATCAAGAATCCAATATAGTTCAAGTGCAGCGAGAACGCTGATGTCAGTATTCAAATTGTGTACTCTTACCCCATCTACAGGCAAACTGCAGCGGGGCACCTATATTAAATGTACACCCACGTGTTCAGAACTTCCCACAGTCCATAATTAGACATGAATCTAAATCATATACAGTTTAGAATATGATTGATGTTCTGTTTGTGTAATCATGCAGGCGTCCTGTGCGGTGGAGGCAGAGCCTGAAGTGCTGGATTTAGCAACGCAGTTTGGTCTCTCAAGGAACAGCCACATGGTGTTTGAGTTTGATGACAAGAAGGTGAAGAACAGGTAAACACAAATCATCATCATCACCAAGATGAAAAATACTTTGAACTTTTCTTTTAGAAATCTATAACAAAGGGGTTTCCTTTTCATACAGAATCCCAGTCGGAATGTTTTTGGTAAGCTGAGAACCTTGTGGATAAAATCCTGTATTTTGTGTGGATAAATTATAATTTACTCGCTCACTTATTTGCCAAACTGCTTACTCCAACTAGCCTCATGGGGAGGCTGGAGCCTATCTCAGCTGACACTGGGCAAAGGTGGGGTACACCTTCAACAGCTCACCAGACCATTGCAGGGCAAAACACACATACACACAACCAATCAGACTCACATCCACATCTAGGGATTGGAACAAATTGGAACAGCCAGTTAGCCTCTTTATGTCTTTAGACTATGGGAGGAAACCAGAGTACCCAGATAAAACCCATTCAAGCACAGAGAGGACATGCAACACCTACACAGAAACGCCCGAGCTGAGCTCGGTACTCAAACCTTTAAGGCAGCGTGCTGCTCAGTTATAATTTATACCTTTTAAATTATGCGAGAAAATCATTTTTCAGTATGCAAATGACTTGTAATTTGCATATTCCTCGACTCGGGGGTTTGTTGAAATTGTTTAACTTTAAAATAATAATTTTAATTAACAAACAGGTTTAGGATCTTTCCAACAAGATTTTAGTGGTTCTCATAAAGAACAAGCTCAGTTATCAACATGGCAACATGTAGCAGTATGTCCAGAAGTTAAGAGGTGTATGTGCCTGTGTGTGTTTAAGCCTGATCATCGAGTTTGAGCTGAGGACGGAGACCGATTCGGGATTGGTGTTTTACATGGCCAGAATAAACCACGCTGACTTTGCCACGGTGCAGGTGAAGGAGGGAATGGCTCACCTGAGCTTTGACCTTGGCAGCGGAAACACGTCTGTCAGCGTTCCGCGCATCATTAATGATGGACACTGGCACAAGGTTCGGTTTTAGCTTAATCAGACCAGATCTTCATTTTTTCATTGTTAAACTTACATTAATTATTTTGTCCTTAGGCTTTTGCATATTCACATAATTAGTATATACAGTACATGGTTTATATTACAATATCTTATAAATAATTCAACATATTCAGTGTTGCTTTCATGGATTCTTTAAAATATCATTTCTACAACTGTGTGGTCAAACATTAAATAGTATTCATCATTTAAATCAGCATTAGGAGAAAGAGTAATGATTACACAGTGCACTTGAGAACATAGTGTATTCTGTCTGTTGCTAAGTATTGTAATGAAAGTGTTTCATTTCATTATAGCACATCAGTAAGAAAAACAATAAAATCATGTTTTAAATCAGTCTTTTGTAAATAGCTGAGGGATCAATGAGAAATTGTAAAGCCTTTTAGTCATCACGAAATAATGACTCAGAATTGAGTTATGAGAACAATATCCTAAATAATAAAATCATTAGAGGGGCACTCATAGAGTGTAAGGTCCTGTCAGGATTCTGGTTTTAATTACCCTTATGCTGTAATTACGATAACTTCTATAGTATGTTTATGTGACTAAATTGGCAAAAACCTTTGAACCTTTGACCTTTAAAAGTTACTCAGGGGCAAAGGTCATCATCTCATTAAAAAGTCCATACATGATTTCTTATTAGTGTTCCATAGTAACAGCATGTCTACTGGCACTCGATTTAAAGTTATAAACGCTCTATCTCTAACCTTGTTTTGACCTTCACCTTTGACCTTGATGTTCCAAACTCAAAACATATTTAGGACACAGGTAGGGTCGTGTCCTCTCCAAGTTTGGTCAAAATCTGTGGATCGGTATTATCAGGATTTTGTTCACAATCAAACAAATGGATGGACAATTATACACCAGTGATTACAATACCACTATAAAAGAGGTAATTAACGGCAGTACTAAAATAATAATAATAACTAGAAAAGCATTCTGAGAGCACAGACCTCTGCCAGGGCCGTTCAGTACAATGCAGCATTTTTATAAATGCAACATGTGTTTATTATTTGAGCCCTACAATGCAAACGCGCAGACATTTATATGGTTGCATTGTGTATAGGACCTGCCTTGCACTCAGATGAGGAAATATTAATAATCTGATTATTTTTGTGATAATTGGCCTAAAAATTGTACAGAAATTAAAGGAATGAGATCACACAATTGAAGACAAGCCTGGAGGTTTCGCTTCGGTATGGTCCAGACACAGTAACTCGGATAACATCATCAGCGCTAAAAAATCTTTAAAATCTAATTGCGTCCAGACAATAATCTGGATCACTGCCAAAACTTTATTAATTGGTTCTCGTATCATTTCTGAGTGATCCTGAAAATTTCAATTTCAAAAGAGTAATGTTGCTAACAGAGGGACAGACAAACAAACAAACAAACAAACCAATGCCGGTGAAAACATAACCTCCTTGGCGGAAGTAATAATAAAATGTATAAGGTGGTGTTTTGGAAAATACACTACAGTTTTATGAAGAGTACTGACAGTGTTTGGATGTTTAATCAGTATGTTAATGAGGGTGTGTGTGTGTGTGTGTATGTGTGTCTAGATTAAAGTGCGTAGGGAAAAACAGAGAGGTATCCTGACAATAGACAACCTTTACACCAAACACACCATGAGCCCAAAGACTGCCGACATCCTGGACGTGGTGGGGAAACTGTACGTAGGGGGATTACCTCTAAACTACACCACCAAGCGCATTGGACCGGTATTGCACGCACGCACACACACACACACACACACACACACACACACACACACACACACACACACACACACACACACACACAAACACACACAAACACACACACAGACTGCATCAAAACACTGGAACAATTAATAATATACAAATGAATTATTTATTAACATTCTTGTATTACATTGCTGTGTGTGTGTGTGTGTGTGTGTGTGTGTGTGTGTGTGTGTGTGTGTGTGTGGGCATGTAGGTGGTGTACAGTATTAATGGCTGCATTAAGAACTTCCGCATGATGAACGGACCTCAGGCCCTGGACAATCCGAGCTCCAGCTACCGAGTCGGGTCGTGTTTCACAAAAACGCAGCTTGGCTCATACTTCAGTGGCACAGGATACGCTAAAGCAGGTCAGTGTGGGCTGTGTCACAAATCGCATAATGCACTACCAATGAGTGTATTACAAAAGTACATGATGACCTTATAAAGTCACGGCTGCACTTTAAACCGCACTAACATTTTGCAGTGAGCACATACAAAGTCGGAAACGACGTGACAGTGGAACTGGAGTTCCGCACCAGCAGCAGCAGCGGAGTTCTGCTTGGAATCAGCAGCCAGATAATGGATGGACTCGGCATTGAACTCGTCAGTGGAAAGGTGAGAGTGATAAATAAATATATATATATATATACACACATACAGTACAGTGCAGTGAAGATTATACACCACTTTTGTCAAAAAGGGCTCCTAATAAAAGTAAAAAATTACTTATTAATAGCACTGTTCAATACATTTTCACAAAAAAAATTATAGAGAAGTAATTTTTTACTTCTTTTTATTAGGAGCCCTTTAGACAAAAGTGGTGGTGTAAAATCTTCACTGCACACTACTGTATATATATATATATATGAGGGAGGTCCTTAAAAATCAAAAGTCAGAAAGTCTAAGCTCCAACCCCTGAAATTTGTTGGAATAATATAAAATAAAGTTTCACCCTGAGGATCCCCAAGAGGCGCATTTTGTCTGGGAATAAACATATAACATATAAGGATTAAAATGAGAATGAAAATAAATATATTATTCTGTGAGTATTCAATACTAAAGAAAATCATGAGTGACTGTAACAATGCTTAACATCCGTTATATGAAGAATATCAGTTGTTGGCAAGTGGGCGTACTACCCGCCGGCTTACTAATATTTATGTTTACATGTTTATGCATTCTTTATTCTAATAATGGAATGTCTTCTACTTTGTGTCAATGTTTATGCATTGGATGACAAATGACAATTTTAATGTTCCTTTCTGTTCTATTCTAAAAATTATTAATAACTTTTAAACAACAATTCTTAAAAACAAACAAAATGATATCCTTGGAAATAGGGGTCGTGTTAGTGTTAACATTTTTAATTATGTATTTATCCATTTCAAAATATTAGGTAACTGGTACCCCCGTCAAAGTGACATACCCCTCATAGTTATGTACCCCCCTATAATATTGTTTTCGTTTAAATAGCCTGGTCAACATATGTTCATGCATTGAGAGAAATTAAAATGAAAGGTTTCTCGACAGTTTTTGAATCAGAAAAGTCTCTGGAATAACATAAATAAATGACAATAAAAAAATAAGTAGGAAAACATCACTTAATTTACATAAATCCAAGATGGCATTTGTTTTCTATCAATTCTAATGTTACAACTTTTATTTTCTCTTCTCAATTCTTATATGGTCTGTTTATTCCCACACAAAAAGCGCCTTGGGGATCCTCAGGGTGAAACTTCATGGTCGTTGAGGGAGGGGTAAATGTTGTCCGATTAAGAAAAAAATTCACCAGAAGAGTTATTCCAACGAATTTCAGGGGTTGGAGCTTAGACTTTCTGACTTTTCATTTTTAAGGACCTCCCTAATACATATAAATACAGGGAGAGAGAGAGAGAGAGAGAGAGAGAGAGGTTAGGGGGTATAAGAAGGGGAATAGACTGGTGTTAAAAGAGAGGGATGGGGAGAGAGAGAAAGAAGAGTGTTTGAGGGAGGTGTAAGAAAAAAGTTATAGAGAGATTGGAAGAGAGTGACAGAAGAAATTAAATTAAAAAAAGGGAAAGAAATGGGGAAATGGAGGGAATTCAGAAAGGAGTGAATAGAAAGGGTTTTAAAGAAAGAAGGATAAGAAAGAAGCTTTGGGAAATCAGGGAAAAGAGAGACAGGATTAAATGTTTAAAGTATTAAAGGATAAAAAAGAAGAAGGGAGAGTGTGGAGAAGAATAAAGATGAAAAGAGAGTGGATTTAAGAGTAAGAGTTAATTGTGTCTCTCCAGCTCCGCTTCCATGCTGATAACGGAGTTGGGCGTGTCACGGCCATCTCCCAGGGGGCGGAGCTTTGTGATGGACAGTGGCATTCTGTCACTGCCCACAAACTGAAGCACCGCCTCGAGCTGATTGTGGATGGCAAAAAATCTGAAGCGGCTAGTCCAAATGTTAGCTCCGCCTCTGCTGACACCAATGACCCTGTCTACGTGGGCGGATACCCAGGTACGTCAATGAAATCGTTGCTTTGGTGACAGGATGTTTAACTTGTTGTGTAGATTGAGTGCGGAGAAGCTTCTATTTCGTTGTACACAACGACTAAATTAGTGTGTGAGAACATCACAGTAGAAAAATGATTTAGATGTAAACCTTTTCACAAACCTGAAATGAAGCAGCACAAAAGCACAGGTGTTGGGGTTCCAGGCTCAATGAGGGCTTTTCTGTGTGGAGTTTGCATGTTCTCCCTGTGTTTGTGTGGGTTTCCCCCGGGTATTTCGGTTTCCTCCCACAGTCCAAAGACATGACTAATTAGCTGTTAAAAATCACACCTAGGTGTGGATGTGAGTGTGAATGGTCGTGTGTGTTGGAACTGCGATGGTCTGGCAAGCCGTTCAGGGTGTACACTGCCTTTGCCCAGTGTTGGCTGAGATGGGCTCATCCTCCCTGCGACCCTAAAAGGATTAACCGGTTCGGCACAATGAGAACGCTTTAATAAATCAACATTTGCTAGCTAAACATTCCTTTATAATGTACACTTTATTAATTCCTTTTAAAAGCTGTTTAAATGAAATTTGGGTAAGCATTTAGAAATGGAGTATGGAGTTGTTACTCCGCCCACTTTGCTAGAGAGAAACACCCTCAAATTACATATTCATAAAACTAACAAAAAATATGATACATGATTTTTGTAAAAGATGTAAAAGAGTAAACTATAATAAAGATTATTTCCTCTTTTGCTCTCTCTCTCTTTCTCTCTCTCTCTCTCTCTCTCTCTCTCTGTGTGTGTATGTGTGTGTGTGTGTGTGTGTGTGTGTGTGTGTGTGTGTGTGTGTGTGTGTGTGTGTGTGTGTGTG